>JAPQLA010000013.1:20550082-20563937 GCA_029822935.1 Naso vlamingii
CTACGGAGTGGCCCGAGGTTCAAATGTCACAGCGTTAATCGCGCATTAAAAAAAATAGTGCCGTTAAAAGCATTTTGAGTTAACGCGTTAATAACGCATTAACTTTGACAGCCTTTATGGCACCATAGCCACTCATCAAAAGAACCCCCCCCCCCCAAAAAAAAAAAACAAAGAGAAATATCAAGGTGAAAAACATAGACAGAGAATGTAAATATCTCATCAACCAAAAATTTGTTTTAAGTCCTGTGAAGGACTTAAAAAGAAGAAAGAAAATTCAGTCATGTCTTTTTCACAGGAGAGCAAGGACAAAATGATGAGTCTATATGGTGCTATCAATGCTTTGATGTCAATCTTATCCAACCAACAGTAAAAAGAGTCATTCAGCAGTGTCTTGTTATGGGCAGGGTCACAAGGGCCTAGGGGACTGATTCATTTTGAATAATATGTCACTGGGGTGTGTGAGTTGAGCACATTGACAAGTGATAAAAAGCACCTGTTTGCTTTGAGCTCTCTTTTCAGCTGCTGTACAAACACTTCATATTCGGCATCTTCCCACACAATGGAAAAGTGTGTGTTAGTGAACTGTATCGATGCCTTGTACAAGTGTTTGACAGGGGCAAGCGAGCAGCAGCGGCTCAAGAAACAAGTACGTGTCTGCATGTAAACAAGGTGCGACACCACTGCACTGTGTTCTGTTGTCCGCTGGATAGGTGCTTTGGATGGGAGCTGGCCATTACGACAGCCCTTGGCTTGGTCTTGCGTTGTCTCACTGAGGTGGCTCCCTGACTAGACTCACTTAGACTTTCAATGAGCTTAAACAGTGGCTTAGCTACCCTAGAAAAGTCCTGTATGAAGGTTCTATAATAGCCTAAAATCCCTAAGACCTGACCTCACCAACATTCTTCAGCTCTCGATCCTCCCGATTTTAGCTTTATTTGAATACCATCACTGGTCATTAGTTGCCCTACATACCTGACCTGCCTTTTGAATAGCTCACATTTTTTGGGACGTAGTTACCCAAGTATGTTGTTCAAGTGTGGACAGCAGCACTTGTCCCTTAGACTGTCAAGGATCCCTCCATGCACCTTTGAAAAGCTGCCGGGGCGTTGGTAAGGCCAAATGAAAGGTAAATCCACTCATACAGCCTCCAGGGCATGCTCGAGGATGTCAGGTGTCTAGAGCTCTCACCGACAAAGCCCTGGTAGTTAGAACTTCCTGGTCGAGTATTGAGAATCAGGAGCAGCCCCCAAAGTTTTCCAGCAGATCTCGGATGTGTAGAAGAGGGTGTCAGTCAAGGATAGTTTTGTGGTTCAAGTTCTGAAAGTCAACACACAGACATAAACTCTCTTTCACTTTCACTCTTTCTTCTGACACAGACCACTGGAGATGAGTAGGGTGAAGTAGACTTCCTTATCCCGTCCTGGTTGATTAGGTTCTGAGCATATTAATTTACCTCTTTGTACAAAGACTTGGGAACTTCTTTTGTACAATATTTGGACTCGTGTTTTGTTCTTCAGTTGGATGTTCGGTTGCAGGTTTGGGATGCAACCAAAGCCAAAATTGTTCTTTGCAAACACATCTGACTCTTGTTACAACATATTGGACTATCTGTTGTTCATCCTTATCCAGATGTGACACATCCACAGGTGGATGCCATGTCTGTTTTGTCATGTCTGGTGTCTTGTGTTTGTTTCTCTCTTCTTGTCAGTGTTTAACTAAGCTGCATTTACAGTTGAATGGGCACTTGCTCAGAGTTAACTGGGGACAAGCTAACTGGTCTGGCCTCAGTAACTTCCTCCAATGTACCTAACACTGTTCTCTCTGTGAGGTAGATATGTTTAGTGGGGTTCTGAACGGGGATTTTAGCAACTTTTGTAGACTTCTGTAGGCTGCCTGTGAATGAGAACATTCACAGACAGCATTGTCTTACTCCTACCGTTGACTCTGCAACTCACTTCACAAAGAATTATTAACACCTTTCATTCCTGTTCTCACACTCAGGGGATATCTCACCAGGGGTCAAATTCTGGAGAGCAGAAACAAGGGCTTCCACTGCACTGTCACTGATACTTAAAGCTTCTTTAAGTAAAGCAGAAATATCAATCTTGCCTCTCTGTTTTTGTTTTATTTCGATTATCTCAACTATGACGTTGCTGCCAGGCAGGGGACAACTAAGACTGTCGTGGCTGACTAGTACTGGCACTTGGATGGTGACTCATCCATGGTTTTCACTGTTGACCTGGAGTTCAACATCTCCTCATCCACCAAAGGGAACATCTGTACCATTAACTGCACAATGAACAAAGGCTGGTCAGAAAGGATAGACTCAAGTCACTGGATTTGGATGTTGTGGAGTGATTTTTTTTTCAACCATGCTCTCTCTATCGTAGTCACTTGACCATCTGAACTTAGCAACATTTTGAGGGGTACTCCATGCATAGCACATCAGACCATACACCATTTTCATACAAGTTGTGCTATGCACATTCTTAGTGATGGTTGGCATTGTGTGTTTGTTTTTACAGGATTAGCTGCTTTTTGTGTGGATGGCTTGTGCTGGGAACTTCTCAATTGTCATGGTCATCGGCTGTCCCTCTCCAGTGACCTCAGTCCATTTTTCAACAACCTCCTTTTGAAGACAGCCAATGGTGCGGTGTCCAGCGCGGCCACAAACAAAGCAGTGAGGGCAGCTCACCTTGCTTTGCTGTACACAATCACTGCACCTGCCCCTGTTGCCAGTTGTTGGTGTCTGGGGATGGGATACGGGTGAGCAGGGGTCCCAAGGTGTCACAGGAGGCGGACAGTCAGTGGGTTTCACCATCTGCACCACATTTTTGGTTAATGAGGACACTTGTGCAGTCACGTCTTTAATAGCATTAATAGATTAGTTGGTAGCTCAGTGTTATTTGAGTCACTACCATCAAGCTGGGCTGTGCTGACTGTCACCGGTCAGGGTTTATCTAGTGGTTTCAATCTTTCTGCCTCCCCACTGGTAGACTAAATGATTTGATCTAGCAGAAAGTAATCGTTAACCTGCCTGTCAGTGAGAAAAGGTTTGAGATGTGGAGAGTGTTTGGAGGAAAATGCCTTAAACAAGACTCTTGTCATAGCTAAACTTCAAGCTATCCTGACTCAAAGAGAACACGCTGCTTTAAACCCATATTATTAATATTTATTTGGCACAGAATTTGCCTTGGACCCTCTTTGTCCACATGTTTTGCGTTATTTAAGTTTTGAAAAGTTCAGTACTGTTTTTGTCCCTGATGCATGCCCCGAGAAACCGCTTAAGCTCATCAATAGTTAAATCACCTTTGTTAATCAACATCTTTCTGAATGTACCAGGTTTTATAACCTTAATTACAGTGTGGATTACCTCTAACCCAGTAAAACTTTCTTTAATTTTTCTTTACCTAAACTATGGTATGACATGTCAGAACCAACATCAGAATTTTTTCCACCATGTACTTTAAACTCTGCCTGGGAGGAGAGCTGCAACATCATGAAACCTCATCCTCCCCTTTTGGAGGATAGACTCACCCTACCCAAGGAAGCACTACCAACACCTAATGAGAGTGACTTAGCTGATGCTGGAGTGGCGAGAGTCCCAGCTGGTAGACCACCGTCTTTTCTCACAGGTGATGGAAATGTGTGACTGTCTCAGTTCTCTGTAGGCGGGTTGACATGTGCATCTTTATCCAGCAGTAATGGTGAGTGGAGTGAGTGACCATCTCTGTTTGTGTGCAAGGGATGTGTGGGGATGTCTGTAGTCATTGTATTTGAATGTTTGTCTGGATGTTAGCATGTCTTCCAGGAGGAGAAGTTGAGCCATGCCTTCATCCTCCGGGGATACCAATTTCTAACCTCTTATGTATTCAACAATCAGGTCATACAGTTCTGGTTTACTCAGGTCATCAATGTCACGAGATTTGCTGCCATCATCAATTGAACTTGTAACTGCCAGTAGCTGACTTGCTCTCAAATCAGAAAGTCTCCTCTGGATCATGAAGACCATCGTCCGCCATTAGGTGACAGTGGACATTGTAATGTTACACAGGTGACCTCTGAATTCTGGATGACGCACTGAATTGCAGCCTTCCCTGAAGCTTTGGACACAGTTTCACATTATAACATTGCTCACTTCACTAGACAGCGATGCTATGTCATCTCAGACGAGCCCCAAATTGTATTGGCGCCAAATCCAGGGGAAATCTGGACCGGCAGCAAAGGTTACACAGGCAAGAGTCCACTGTGTAGCCAATAAAACACAGTCTGTGGATTCATAAGAGAGAGGACCAAAGTTAGAGTCTTACTCCAGTGGTGCTTGTTTATTACTGAATGCAACTGCATTAACCTCTCAGTCACATGAATAAGTTGTCAGTAAGTCAAGTCAGTTGACTTACTGACAACTTGCTGCTTTAAAGTTCATTTCACATTCACACTAAAATTAATGTTACACAAGTTAAATAAATGACAAAATTAAAATTAAATTGACAATAAGCAATATAAAACATTCTGTCTAAAGAAAAACAAGTGAAAATGGATTCAAAATAATTTAACTTATATTCCACATAAAAGAGAATTGACTTAACTTAAATATTAAACTGTACAAAACAGAATGACTGCAACTCTCTTTTCAACTCTCTCCCTGCTGCCATTGGCCTTTTAAATGATTAAATGGTTGAATAACGTAAATTTGTTTCTACTTTTTTTTGCTGTTTTTTAATTTTTTTTGTAATTGTTGTTGATCATTTATTGAATTTCTTGTGGTATTGTTGTGTTGATTGTTGTGTGATCACTGCTGGCTGTAAAGTAGTTTGCCTCTCTGGAATAATAAAGATTCCTTGAACTTGAAAATTACATCACCCAAAACACACATTCACTTTACCCAAATTCCTACGGTCACTCATATTTTAAAACAAACATTACAGCAACATTCATCCTGCACTGATATACGCAGAACTTTCGCACATTTACTTTACACTGTCTTACACTTGCACTTAACCATCTGACAATATTTAATATGTCTATTTCAATAAAAAAAAACAAGCATGAAGCATTTCCACCCACCACAAATGAATAGGAAGGCTTTACATATCAACAATCATATCTAGTTCTCTCCGAACCCCAGCAATGTAGTTTGGCAGCAGAGCACCTGAAGCTGTGTTGATGAAATAGACGAAATAGACTTTTTTTTTTTTTAAAGTTTGCCACAGGGATAACATTTCCCATTAACAGCTAGAGACCAGTGCTTGTCCCATTTGACAAGAATCTTAATACTACTTTCAAAAGATCAACTGAGCTTTGTGGTTGGAAGACAGCATTTCATTTCACTGCTAAAAAGATGGCAAACACTAACCACAAACACCTGTACATGTACTGGTCAAGCTACAAGGGCTATTCAGAAAGAACATTTACTGGTAATTCAGACTGATGGCAGATGACAAATAATGACAAATTTCTGCACGAGGCACAAGGCGACTTCAATAGGACTATGGATACAAATGGAACTTTTTTAGAATGAAGGTCTCTTGAGGGATTTACAACAGGAGGGCTGGGCTTCACTTATCCCCTCCTGTCATTCCTCTTAACTTGCCAGCAACACATTAGAAGTAAATGGTTTGTCCAACTAAGGAGGCCGTTTATGTCTTGGCTTTCCTCACAGAATTGAGAGTAATGAGATTCTGATCCCATGTGTGGAGCTATTACCTCCCCTCTACCTGCACTGCACAGATGGTAGTGCACACTTCACTCTCCATTTGGCCACAAAATGGCTGGCTGGAGAACCAGATAAAGAAGGGAAATGGCTGATGTGGGAGATAGAGGCATAGAAAGACTACTTGAATTTTTCTGTCACCTTTGACATGCAGAATTTGTCCATGAGTTGGAACACATCCAAAGAAGGACATTGATTAGCAAGGAAAAAAAGCAAATGTAGACTGTTGTTAAGAGTAAAGTCTATCTTGGAATGGTGTTCTGAGCTTTCCTGTTAGATGATCCAACTTTATGTGATTCGATAATTCATGGGGTTTTCAAGTATGGTTAATTATAGTAAGACACCTTTGCAACTCGACCCAGACTGATAGTCTGGCAATTTTGTCAAGTGCTTGATCAGTCATTGTGGGCATGGGCGGGTGTGTTGTCATATGTACTGTGTCTTAGCAGGCAGTATCTTGGAAACCAATTCACTTTGTACAATCCCTCAAATGTGAAGAAAATCCACCAGCATGTTTTTAGTTTCAGTCCTGTCCTGACACTCATCCTTTGGTTTTAGGGACTGTGGGCTTGATTGCTGCAAAAAACACTGTTTGGTTTCATAGCTTGAGACACAACTCTCATCACCCCTGATGATTGCCAAAATAGAGTTTTGGGTAATCCCGGGCCTGTTGACTTTGGAGATCCTTGCTTCTGCTTGAGAGGTAGGTATTGCAAATATGCATGTACCAGTGGTCACTAAAACGTGTGCCGGCGATGATCAAGAGATGTTATTCTTGGAATAATTACTCAAGAAAGTTATTGCTTGGACTTGCTGCATGCACATCAATGTGCATCACTGTAATGTCTGGATTTTTGAGTGAGTGATTGAAAGATTCAAGGAAGCTTTGTTGTCAGTGCCACAGCATGTTCTAAACATGGAGGGAAACTAAATATTGTTGTCACTACAGTCCCAGAGTAAGTATATATATATAAAAAACATAAGACATATAATAAACTTAAGACATACCCCACTGACAGCATTTAAAAACAACGCAGACAAAGACATTTATTTTAAGCATCATCTTGGGCTCTGGGAAATAATGAGCATTTTTTCAGTGTTATCTGACATTTTACATTAGAAAAGATTAGAGGGAAAAAATGTGGTGTGGTCAAATCAGTGTCTTATGAGGAGGATCTACTGGCAGCTAGGGGCGTGGTTTTAGGTGTGACGACGAGACGTCATTCAAACAATGGCAGCGGTTTCTGAACAAGTTAGCGTAGATACTGCTGTAGCCTCATTTCCATCAGAACTTGAGAGCATTTCTTCATTGAAAGAACACTGAAGGCTTTTCTTGATAGAAAAAAATGTTTTTGCTCTTCTCCAGACTGATTTTGGTAAGAGTTTGATTTACCAGGTGGCTCTGCTGTCATAGAGTTTGTTGATCTGATTGGTTGAAGTCAGTCTGCAATAGACAGTGACACACGTTTTATCCAATCACCTGTGAAGTATTTTTTCAATGTGCCTGCCCTTTTCCAAATGGTTTCCAATGGAGTCTTTCCAGGTGGTTGTGTGTAACAAACCATCAGGCGCAGTCAGGTGAAGAATATTCAGCTGTAATTCTATTTCCCATCTCTGGCAATCTTCGGACAGAAGAGAAGTGAAAAGGAAGTGAAAGAGAGACATACAGAGAGATATTGAAGGAGAACTAGCCTGCAAACTGTTGACAAATGTTTCAAAACCTGCTCCTGCACATTTTGAGAGATTCTGATTAATATTAAGTGAGGATTTGTTCCCGATGACATTTTCGCTCAGTTTTGTTTAGTTACATCTAGGCATTGTCCAGGCTCTCCGGACACTGTGGATCTGTTACTCCGTGATTTTTTTCTTTCTTCTGTCCTGCTTGAACAGCACCTGTCTATGTTCTGAGGCCTCATGATTTACAAATTATGCAGTGTGTAAACAGCAATATTTTTAGTTATAGCAAACAAAAACAAATACAGTAGATCATCATTTGCACTCCAGATCCTATGCAGTGTTTGCTGTACCTTGCACTGCACTTTGCCAAAGAATAATCTAGATTTGTTTAAATGCAAACTAAAGAATAAAAAAAAGTATTCCAAAAAAAGTTTTCTTTATCTAGAAGTACTAAGAAAAGAATCTGACTTGTTTACAAAATATATTAAATTTTTTGTATTTCCTTAAGCTCTTTGTCTATGATAAAATAAACCTCAAGTGATTGTCAGAGTTCAGAAGTAATGTACCTGTATTTGCCTGTTTCACTTTGCCTTGCACATAAGACTCATTTCACAGTCCAGGACAAAAGTTTGCGATGTCTGCATCCAAAGCTTAATTGCAGTCATTGTGTTTATTTATTCATAGGGTAATTCAATAATGTGTTTCACATTTG
The DNA here is from genome assembly GCA_029822935.1 of Naso vlamingii. Taxonomy (NCBI): domain Eukaryota; kingdom Metazoa; phylum Chordata; class Actinopteri; order Acanthuriformes; family Acanthuridae; genus Naso; species Naso vlamingii. The sequence goes on from JAPQLA010000013.1 coordinate 20,558,185, forward strand.
TGAGTAATGATGCTCAAGAACTGCTTGAGTGGTGATGGTAGACAATGGCAGACTGAAATCAACCCCTATGTTCAGTAAGTGACTTACAAAAATGTCTGTGTGGTGAAGCGCATACATAATTACATGTGGTTCTATAACCAGGCAAAAGCTATTAAAAAAACCCAAACTAGCAGTTGTAAATCTGGAAACATAACACAAGGCAGATGGAGCGAGTAATTGTAAAGAGTCTCCCTTCAGCAGCAGAGTATTTAGTGGAATTAAAATGTGATTTACCCTGTAGGCAATAAATCTTGCCCAAAATGTCCCCTTCTAGCTGTGACTGCAGTGATCCTGCATGTTTATGTGCATACAATTCTGTATGTTTGTTTTCTTTGCAAACGCTAGATGTAGTGGGACAGCAGCAGCCTTGTAGTCTGATTTAAAGCTCAGCATTTTTAATTTATTCATGCAGGTGTTGGAAAAATGTACTGAGAGCCTTTACTCAAGGAAAGGTATTGATACCGCTATACAGTCCTTTTCAAATTTAAGTCCTAAATTAAAAATCATACTAAGGAAAAAAAAAATACAAAAATCAGTGATTTTAGTTTATTTTAGTCAATAGGAAAAGTAACTAGAAAATTTCAGGTATATTTGGCTGTGCCTGATGCTTGGTGCGTACCTCCACCTCCATCCCTCACACAGAAACAGTTATAGCCCACAGCCACACACACACACAGGTATTGTATGTTAAATATACACTAAGAACCTTATAAACACACAAACACTTCTGTCTGAAAAAAGCCTCAGGGCAACATGGAAAGATAAGATGAGGTAAATTCTTTATCAGTCCCACAACAGGTAAATTTGCATTGTTACAGAAGCAAAGAGATATTGAAAATAGAGAAAAAACAACCTCAGTAATAAAAAATGTAAAAGTATTTATAGAAGCAAGGTGTGTACACGATAAATAAAGCAAAGTATAACAAAACAAGATAAAAAATGAACGAGAAATTAGTGCTGTGAATCTATTGATGAATTTAATCAAGCTAATCATTGAGAAATTCTGTGATTAATCGCAATTAATCACAAATTAATTACACATCTTTTTATTCAGTTTTAAATGTAACTTGAAGGGATATTTTTCAAGTTTTTTATACTCTTATTAACATGAGAGTGGGCAAATATGCTTGTTTTATGCAAATGTGTGTTTATCATCATTACTGCAGAAATATAATCATTGAAAATTAAAGCAGCATTGGTTGGGACCTTGCATGCTGGCCCGTCAGGTAGGCCCGGTCATGGCCTCCAGCCCATTAAATGTTAATAAAATACTCATTTTGAAGGTTTTTAGGGTCATTTTTAAAAAAATAAGGACTTTTATTTTGAAGGAGTTTTGGGCTTTTATTGTGAAATACCAGTGTAGACCCAAGTGAACTGGTCAAAGTCTGATTGACGTGTACTGTCAGGTGAGTGAGAATGAGAAGTATCTGCAGACAGACAGTCAAACGTCCATTCAATTCAAATGGCAGATCTACATTCATTTGACCTCGTGTGACCTGGTCAAAGTTTGATTGACATGTGTGCAGGCAGCTGTGAGGGGATCAGTCATGAAGGCAGGCAGACAGAGAAAAATATTAATTCATTTGAATGGAGAAAGTGATCAAACCCACACCTTTTTGAACTTTCACTGCTTCCATATAGTTTTAGCTACAGATTTCATTCCAACTTTAAATGGGTCAAAAGACTTTGACAAATCTTGTATTCACTTGTTTTTGCTATCTTTTACCGTTATTGAGATATTTAAGTTTTAGTTTTAAAGCTTTTTTTGCTCCCCCTTAAATTTTATAATGGGTGTGCATTGCTAAATGTTGTCCAAGCTAGAGTGAGTCACATGACCACTAGAGTGAAGCTGTGCTGAGACAAAAACTTAAAAACTGGGATTTTGTCTCTCGCTGTGGCTGCCATGTTTAAGAAATTATCCCCACAAAACTTAGATCACCTTGTTCGGTAAGTCCTTGTGGCACTGTACATCCAGTCGCTTTGTCGATGCGACTCACGGTTTAGCCAAAATCGCCAGTTGTTCAAAGTATGCGATCAGGGAGTTTTCTCTGCCTCTGAGATTTTTTTCCCCATTCATTTAGATTAGAAGAGGCAGACGACGGGATTTGGGACTCGAAGTTTGACGGTTTACAAAATCCACCGTTTGAGTTATTACAGAGTTGTTTAGAACTTTCCATCGTCCTTAGTCATCTGTTAGCATTTGAAGCTGATACGATAAATGCCCTCAAAGGAGATAGCAATTGTATGAGGCCAAAATTGGGGCTGAAATCTTATTTTGAAATGCAAATTGTGGACTTCCTGTTGGATTTAGGTCAGGGGTGTCATTGGGTGATTTTTAGGTCTTGATTAGACGAACAATTGAGTTTTCGTTTGATCTCTCTACGACATTCCTACAGATCATAGTGGCCATTTTAGTGTTTCTAGGTGGCGTTAGAGAGCACATTTTGGCACTTTGGCAGTTAATTTTTACATTTTATTAAAATGTTTTACCAAACCTGATGTGCGTGCCAACTTTGGTGAGTTTTTGAATATGTTTAGGGGGTCAAATTTGGGTTCGAAGTGGTGTACGTATAAACAAAGAATAATAAACAAAGCAACTACAATAGGGTCCTTTGCCTCCAGGCAAGGACTCCTTTAGCCTTGCTGGAGGAGTCCTTGACTTATGGGCTCGGTCCCTAAATACTGTGATATATTTTTTGATTGAGCACTGGGTGCTCTGCTGAATTTAGACTGTTGCGATCAGGGCTCAATTGCTTATGTTTGCTGTCAGCAACAACAACAGCTCCTTCAGTCTCATCTCTGTGTCTTATTTAGCCTACTATTAGCCCTAAGTATCATGTTAAACACTCACCCTACATACAGGAGTTGGACATATAATACAGACAACATGGTCTCAGAAAAAGGAGTTACAGAGGTATTCGAGCAAGGTACAGTGTGCTAGCCTAGAAGCTTAGCTAGCCTGGAAGCTAACAGCTAAGCACCGCTAAGACTTACTGGTAACCTTAAAAAAGTGTCTCAGTATAATACAGACTACGACAAATGCTGCAAAAAATATATATTACTCTTCCACTTTAGCTTAAAATAGATTTGCGTTACCGCTTTATTATTGTGTTAACTTTGACAGCACTAAAATATATACTTTAATTGCCCATTAATAAAGCACAGAGATATTGAAAATGCACAGTTTAGAATCAGTTTTGGGGTGTGCGGTCTACTGGGATCAGTGCTGGTTGTACAGTCTGACAGCAGCAGGAAGCAAGGACCGGCAAAATTGCTCCTTCATGCACTTGGTGTGAAGCAGTCAGTTGCTGAGGGAGCTTTTCAGCACAGTCAGAGTGTGGGAGTTGTTTTCCAGCAGGGATGACGGCTTAGCCATCATCCTCCTTTCCCCCACCACCTGCACTGGATTCAGGGGGCATCCCAGAACAGAGCTGGCCTTTCTAATCAATTTGTCGAGTCTCTTGCTGACTGCAGTCATGATGCTGCTGCCTCAGCAGACCACTCCATGGAAAATAGCAGTTGCCAAATCAGAGTCAAAAAAGGTCCTCAGGAGCGCCCCCTGCATTCAAATAGACCTGAGTCTCCCGAGCAGGTAAAGTCTACTCTGGCCTTTCTTGTACAGCACAGTTATATTTCTGTCCAGTCCAGTTTATTGTTTGGATAAAAACACTCAGGTACTTAAGAGTCCTCTATCTCAGAGTCCCTTCCTTGGATGTTCATTGATGTAAGGGGGAAGTGTTGGCTGAAATCCACCACCAGCTCCTTGGTCCCACCAGCGCTAATCTGAAGGAGATTCTGATGGGACCAGTTCATGGGTGTCATGGATGGTATCTGTCCAGTTTGGTTTTGATATTTTGTCTTGTGTTGTTCCTCGTTTTGTATCCTCAGTTTTAGTTTCAGTGTTTCCAGTTTTATTTTGTAGTTATTTCCCCAATGTGTTGTGTCCAGTTTTACTTCCTGTCTTTGACTCTCTGTGATTGTGTGCCCTGATTGTTCCCACCTGTGTCTTGTTTGCACCTGCATCTTATTACCCCTGTGAGTATAGAGGCCCAATCCCAAACCGGCCCCTATCTCCTTGCCCTATCCACTCCCCCTCCATTTGCGTGTTCTGCTGGAGGGTCCCCCACATTATGGGTGCGGAGTGTAAGTGGACCAATAAAACCCTTAAGTAATGAGCCTGCATCAGTGCAGGCTTACGGCTGTCCTAGCTGGAAGTGCTGGAAGGAAAAAGGAGGAGGAAACAACACACACATGAGTCACAGTGTTATGAATACTTTTTTTTTCACTAATATATTAATTGAGGTTTTTCGTTTTAATACAAGAACAATAAAACACACACCTGTAATACAACACTAATAATGAGAACATAGAAGGAAATGAAAAAAAAAAGAAGTAAAACCAAAAAGCAAAAATAAATAAATAAAAAGTAATGAATGATGATTGAGCTATATATAGGGAATCAGAGAGAGTGGGGTTATGGCATCAACAAATATAACAACAAATGAAACAAAAATGTATCAAATGGGTAAGCAAAAGGAAATATATTACAAGTCAAAAAGTCATTGAATTGAAATGAGATACAACGCTGGTTCACAAGTAAAAAAATGTTTGATTTCCTATCTTTTCCTTCATATCAATTTATTGTGAGTTGCATCTGATTATGTTTTAAATATTGTAGGAAGTCTTTCCACATTTTATCAAATATGTGAGATTTTCCTTTTATAGCAAAAGTCAATTTCTTTAGGGCTAAGCTGTGAGAAAGTTTCGCAAGCCACTTTGCCAAAAAATGGCTACGGTATATTTGGCATGAAGGAGAGATAGGATAATTATATTTTTTTTAGTGTTATTGAGTTTCAGGGTCATTGGGAACAAACCAAGAATGCAAAGTTTCGGACAGAGTGGTATTGGGGTCAGAGCTATTTTAGATAATATTAGAAGTACATCCTTCCAAAATTCCTTAATCTTTGGGCAATCCCGTATGCAATGAAATAGTGTGCCTTTTTCGGTGTTACATTTCACGCATTGGTCTGGGTTGTTATTATCAAAATGGTACAGGAAGGCGGGAATTACATAAGTACGCATTATCCATTTGTATTGCAGGAGTCTAAATGTGGTATTTACCGTTTGACTCTGTGCTTGATGACAGATGTGTTGCCAGTCATCGTTTGTAATTTCCGAATCTAGATCATCGCACCAAGCTAGTCTCTTCTTTTCTGAGGACTCTTGTGAGTTAGTTTTGAGAAGGTTATATAATAAGGAAATTTGACCACGACTACTTGAGTGATGAACTACTAGTTTTTCCAGCTCATTGAGGCCGGGGCATGCGAGTGACTGGTTTTGTGACTGTGCTATATAGCTCCTGAGTTGTAAGTATTTGAAGAAATGTTTTAAAGGGATATGTCTGTTTTTTAGGGCTTCAAAAGATATAAAGGTGCTGTCATCATGTAAGTCACCAATCTTAGTGATGCCTCTGTCAGCCCATTTTTGGAGCCCAGGATCCTTGTTACCAGGTATGAACTTCATATTTCCCCATATGTGAGTAAAGTAGGATAATTTTTGGTCTGTGCCTAAATAACTTTGTGCTTTAAACCAAATTTCAATTGTGTTTCTGATGAATGGATTTTTGTTTTTCTTTTTTAATAATAATAATAATAACTTAGATTTATATAGCGCCTTTCATGGAACCCAAGGTCGCTTTACAAAGGTAACAACAA
>JAPQLA010000013.1:21090889-21101527 GCA_029822935.1 Naso vlamingii
AAGATTTTATAAACAGCACCTTGACTTATAATGCAAATGTTTGTATTGTGGTATAGCCATTGATAAGTAAAGATCTAAGTACTTCCTTCACCACCGGTAAGAGGTCAGTTAATGAGCAATCTGGTGGAGTGCTTTACTGCAAAATGGTGATAATAACTCATGGCAACAAACTGTATGAACAATTATCTTGGTCTTACTTGGCTGATAATGGCAACACCATCTTTGCACGAGCTGGAGTAATATATGGAAACAGTGACTATACGAACAGCAAAGTGACAGATTGATAAATGGGAGCAGAATAAATTGGGTGTATGATTACAACCGCTTTAGAGGTCTGGCTTTTGAGTGGTTACCACATCACTACTTCCTGTATTTTCTCTTTGATGAGTCACCCCTGAATGCTCAACTTCCATTTCCATTAGTACAGTAAACATGACAGACATACATTAGATTATTTGACGTATAACCTCATTGATATTCAAAATACCTCACTTTACTCATTTCTGCTGGACTGACAAAAGACGGCAGGCCATGAAAACACAGCCATAAAACTAATATGTGGCATAGATGTTAACAGATGGTCCAAGTCATCAGGACCAATTGCTTGGCCTGTCCCACAAACATTGCGTTCTCCCACACAATGACTAATGCAGACTGCTGCTTCAGAAAAAAGCTGAAATGCAGAGCACAGCAGAAGGTAAATAGATGCTTATAGTGGCACGGAGAGAGAGAGAGAGGGACAGACAGAGAAAGACTAAGGAGGGTAGACAAGTGGAATGACTTATTCAAGAGGGAAGTGGGCAGGAAGAAACATGAAATTAGCACAAATAGATTATCTGTCGACTGCAAGCAGGACTAAGAGCAAGCCAAGCACTGTGGAGGGAGAGCCAGAGAAAAAAAGCATTGACTTCTTGTTTGTTCCTCCCTGAGGGGAGATCTGATAGAGGCATCACTCACCAAATTGCTGATCTGTAGTTGAAACAGCTGTATCCAGAGCACACATGCACAGAACACCACAGCAATTAGAACACACTAATAGTATGACCAATACACTGTGGGAGAGATGAACTGTCTAATCTTTTACAGCGTTTATTTTTGTGTGAAGGCTTTGGTTATCTGTTCTTTGTTGCTGTTAGTGGGTTGCAGTACTGAAGAGTCGTTCCAGTTTTATCACAGAATAACTAAGAAATGTGCCTTTAGTGGATTGCAACCAGCGATTTGATTGAAAAAAATGTTTCGAGAAATGTTGATCATCAGTGTGGGAGTCACTGAACACGACTCGCTTTCCATGAGGCTGACGGAGAATGTGAACCGGCAAAATAGTTGGTGAATCTAATAGCCAATTTGCCCCTTCAGGTAAAATACCTGTCTGCCCTGCAGTGAAAATGACTTTGAACCCTTGAGGATGTTTCTGACCTTCCCTGATAATGCCCCGCGGCACATATATGCTTTGGAAATTGAATCACAACTCCCACAGGAGCCCGGGTAAATTGGGGAAAAAAATTTGCCTTTGCCTACCGTCTGGTTTTCTGTACACAAGAAATTCTGTATACAGTGTGGGGTTTATTCTATTTTTTATGAACTGACAAAAGGAAAAAAGGTTTGGAACTATGAGTTTGTCGGCTTACTAAGGGGTTATTCAAACCTTTGGCCTATGAAAAGGATTGTCCTTGTAGATTCTAGCAATAAAAAAAAACATTATGTTGGCATGATATAAAAGTAGTACAATAAATCTTACCAACAGTTTCTGTTTTTCTCTTGAGTGGTGGTACAGAAATTAAACGGGAATGGGCCATTGTACATAATTTAAGGCAGAGATCCAGTCGCCCTTCAGAGACATGACTACTTTGCACAGGAGAAACAGAGCGAGACAGAGAGAAAGAGCTTGAAAGAGAGAAAACAAGAGCCAAAGAGAGATCCTTAGTAGCCTGAATCTTCTCCAGCTTTAATTACTTTGTATTGATCACAAGCGGGAGGGAGGAAGAGGAGGGGGAGATCGAGCGAGGAGGGAGAGACAGTTGGCCAAATTGCAGGCTGTAGTTACTGTAAAGCATGTAAAAAAGGGAGGCAGAGCAATTATACCAAAGTCATACGGTAGATAATTAGAAAATCCTCCCAGCTCTCCACCGTTTCTCTCTCCGCACACCCATTTAGCATTGCTGATACAATAAAACAGTGAGGGTGTCAAATTCATTTAAGTCACCGGGAAGTATGCATTGTTCTCATCCATCTCTCAGCTCCATGCTTGGTTTGATATGAAATTCTTTGCATCGATTTTTTCTCCCCGGTGCCTTTGGTCCGGTCCTTCCTTGTAATCAACCATAATAGAATGGTCATGCATGACAATCCTGGCTTCCCTTGAGCTACATGTTACAGATGCAAAGAGGTCTACTTCTCCAAAGTTGCGCTTTTTCCCTTCCTCTTCTATCTTTTCTAGGTTGACCTACTTTGGCAAAGAGCTTAGGTTCCTTTCTTTGTTTCTCACACTGTTGTGGCAAGGGCAGAAAATCTGCAAGCTCTCCTACTGTATTTCCCTCCACACCCCCTCTCTCTCCTGATCCAGGCGGAAGGCAACTGAGTCCGGCGCATTGAAATATGCCACATTCAACCTCACTGCCCCTGCAAAATCGCTCCCGCCGAGTCTCACAGAACTGGATTTCGGGGGTTAAGGAGCTTATGTCTCGTATACGACGCATGGAGAAAGGGGCTGAGCAGTGATTCGCCATGGGAGGGGGAAAAGGAGAGTGAAGCCTCTCTGTGCTGAGTGTAACTCATTATGTCTGAACTGTGTGTTACCTTTGGTAAACAGTGGGGAACATTTCTCAGGCGAGCGTCACTCTAAAAGCAGCAGGCTGGTAAACGACAGCGGCCCGATAGTGGCGCGCAGCCATTGCTCAAGTCTACAGCCCCACAGGGATGTATAAGTTCGGTCATGATTAGTCTGATAGAATAAATAATCTGCGCTTATGACAGCCCCCTTCATTTCAGAGGGTGTTGAATGGATGCCCCGTCCAACTCTTTTGTGTTAGTAAATTCCCTCCAGTTATTTTTGCTGAATGACCTTCTCAATCATGAGAAAAGTCAAAAATTCAATTTCTGAAAGAGGAATTCATTACCATAGCTCCTTTGCTCAAGGGTACCTGACAATTTACAGTGCATTAGAGCGTTGTATAGAATGGCCATGCTCCATTTTAATGACGTATTAAAGAAATCAACAAATTAGAGATTCATTAAATAGCTTAAAGGCTTTTGACAATATTAATGTTAAGGTGTCCCAGCAGCAAACTTATCATTACAGTGCAATTATTCATAAACAACCGTAGCATGAGAAACACAACAGTTGAGCTCTTCTTATAATTATATCTAATTTAATTATTTTCTAAACATTCCTCACTGTTATGGTGATAAAAGAAACTGATGCTTGCTGTGACTAAGAAGGGCCCAACTGATGTTTCTATTTTTTGCGTCGTCTGTCTTCAGGCCAATGCACACTGTGACAAAATCACTGTTTTGAGCTGCAGTCTGGTAAGCCTGACTTTAACACTCCTACCCATGTCTTTGGATTGTTGTGACGTTACGCCACTCTGCACTTCTGCGCTGCGAGCCTGTCGTGTGTGAAAGCAAAACAAGAGTAATTAAATCTTCATTCCTTCACCCCTACAACCATATTCACATCTGTTAAATTAAAAAAGCACACAGTGTAAAACAGATCCACTTAAATCTATGCCCCAGTGACTCTTGTTGCAACGCAGGGAAGCGGGGGAAGCTTTTGTCGGCCTTTTCGCTAACACTATAATGCCGTCTTGTTTTCATGTTATATGGCCCTCTGTGGATTCCATAAATCAAACACTAATTACAACGTGCAGTGACCTGATGGCTGGAATGCTACCACTAATGTCTTCCACAGGCTAATAGACAGCTGAGTGAATTTGGCGTCCAAAAGAGAGTGCTTCAGCAAGCCGTAAGCAGCTTGGTTAATTAAGACATGCTGACGACTGGTGAACTCTTCACATCATTATGGATCTACCACCTAATTGGAAAGAAGGGTTGCCGCAAATGCATTTTTCTTCACTACTTGATAACAGTACTGTCGCTGCAGTAAAACCACAGAACCCCCCCCCCCCCCAAAAAAAAGGCATCAGACTATAGAGTCATCACTACAATACGAAAACTAAACGAGTTAGGCCAGCCTTAGCTGAATTACCCTGATAAGACACCCCAGGCAAGAAATTTCTCATTGGAACCCCCCCATCTCTGGTTGATGGATGCTAAATCATTTACAAATTTGGAATTGATAGAATTGTTCAAACCCAGGGACTGCACACTTATTGGGTCATAAGGGTTTTACGGTGCCGGAGCATCTGCCCAGCTTAGAATCCACCACATATGATTTGTACAAAAAGATTCAGGTCTTACCTGCCCTGGACTTTGATGTCAGAGATGGCATAGAAGTATCTGGACAGGTTTGTCTCGTCCACCATAGTAGCTCCTGTGGCCGGTCGGAGCAGGCGAATTCTCAGGTCTGTAATGGTAAAGAAGTCCCTCAGGTTCTTGGTAGTGTCTAGCTGGCCGTAAAGCGAAGCCATGTTGTGCAGCCGGGGGCCAGCAAACAGCGCAAAGCGGTCCTTGATCTCAAAGCGCACTGTTTTATCATACTTCCACACGTAACCTCGTGAGTAGTCCTCAGTGCAAATGATGTCCAGCAGGGTATGCTGAGTCAGGTCCTGCACCGTCTTGGGCTCCATGGTGAAGGCGTCCAGGCAGTCAGTGGCATAGAACTGGTAGGGCTGCCAGGTTCGTCCATAATCTAGTGACTTTTCAAGAACCATCTGTTCGGGCCGGCCTGACTCAAATGTGAGGACAATGTCGTCAGTCAGCTCGATCGTCTTGTTCCAAGATAGCGTGATGTTGACCAAGAGGGCCTTTGGGTACTTCTTCCAAGATGTGGACTGCCAGAATGTTGTTGGATTGCGGCCCTCGATGTCGAACATGAGTTCTGGAGGGTGGGCGAGTTCCTCTGTGCTGGCGTCACATTCATTATTACACATATAGGGGTTCTCCTACATAGAGAGAGAGAGAGCAGGGAAAACCAAACAGAGAAGGAAGAAAAAAATGTTAGTTCTGGCAAGAACAAGAACATATTAGGTCATTTTCACAGATGACTATGAAGGGAACTCCATGTAGGCTTGAGTTATATGTCTTATATACCACCATGTTATTAGGAGTGTAATTCAAGGCTTTATGAAACTGAATCACAAAGAGTGTTTCATGTGCATACATACACTTTGCTGGGTGGAGTGTGACGTCACATATGAGCATCTGAAGGCTCAATGCTTCATGCTGCACGTTCATCATTTAATAGTCTCTAAGACTCTGTTGACTCTTGTAATCACAGTGCAACTGTTGTCACTTATCAAGTCACTACAAATATCATGTCATGTCTAATCTCTCCTGCTCTCCAGTGTCGGAAACACAGGAATATTGCCCTTTATGTGTTTGTTGGATCAGGGGAGAATCTTTTTATTTGTGAACTGATAAATAAAATGAATAGGGAAAAAAAAAACCCAACAACATTTAATTACAATCAGATTTTAAAATAAATTCATTGGGTCCTCAACTATACACAATTACCTTGAGTTCCTTTTTCACCCTTTTTTTATTTTTTCCATCTTGATTCATTAATACCAATTGCATTCATTCTTTTAAATAGGTTATACACCTGACTTGCACTAAATATTTTCCATAAATTAAATATTTCCATCATAACTTCATTCATGAAAGCTAATTGAAATCTATATTTCATCCCTCATGTCTAAATATGATTTGTGGTTTTCAGAGTTTTTTGGGTTTTTTTTCTTTTTTTCTCACAGGCTTTAAATTCATCAGATGCCTCGCTTGAAAGAGGTCTTTCCAAAAACATTTGTCCGATTTACCACAAATCATTACCAGGCGATGTTCTCTCCTTGCTCCCTGGGGGCTCCATCTAGCTGTCAGGGGGAGGAGGCACTCCTCCAACAGGACCTTTCAAGTGCTACAAGCTCCAATTTATCAGGACAAGATAATCCACTACTTGATTAGGTGGGAGATGTCACCCTGTGCGTGTGCCTGTATGTGTGTACGTGTGTGTGTGCATGTGTAAGTGAGTGTGACGATGTCGTGAGGAAACAGGGAGAAGCGCAGGACTCTGATGTAAGACAGTCTAATGAAGCGGTAAGGCAAAGATCGAGTAAGTTAGAGGGAGAACTGCTCCATTCAGCTAATAAGCTTTGCAAGTTTTTCGCTGGCCTCTAAGGCAAGGTGACAATGAACAGGGATCTGTCAGGCCTTCTGACTGTTGGAGGGTCCCATTAATATCCTGTCTGGACCATCCCCTACAGGCTTCTCCCAGCACTGGACAGCCCTGGCTGTGAGGAGACGGAAGAAAGGGAAGGCAGACCGGCAGTGGAAAATTCCACTTGGGTTTCAGTGTACCGTTTCATGGTGGGAGGTTAGGTGTGCCATTAACAGCAGCATCTGGTGCACCGTGTATACACCGACAGATGTATAATAACTCATATGCGACAGTTATGCCTGCTTATGGGGTGTGGACAGTCTCTAAAAACACACTTGGCATGCAGCATGCATGACTGTTTTGCTTTAGTTTTTTTTTTTTTTTTTTGTAATTATGCATTCATTGAGAGAGACCTAACACCATTGTTTGGTGAAACTGAATCACAGGCTGATTTAACAGGAGAGGGAAGATCATGCTAATTTTCTTGCCCCTGTTAACTGTTGTTAATTATGCTGTTTTCACTGAACAACAGAAGATGTACTGCAGTGCAGCACGGCTATGGCTGTCAGTATTATTTTATGCAAGATACTGATGGATTAGTATTACTGATGGGTTAATAAGTAAGCAGTATTTTAATGTTGTAGAAAGCTTGGCTGGAGAACATTTTCAATACATAAAACATTTCTGAGGGGGAAAAAAGGGGGAAAGCATTTTCACTGGATGGAATATCCGAAGCCCCCCTCAGTGCAGGATGAGTCATCAAAAAATTAAAAACGTTTTCCTTTGAGAGAAAAGACCAGACTTTGGGTGAAAAATGATTAATCTTTTTTTAAAAACATATATAGATATTTGGTATATAATATGACACACATACACAATTAACACATGAACACAGGATTAAAAGTGGGAAAATGTCTTTTTCATTCAAATGATTAATCATGCCTAATACAATAAACACTGGCATTATTTGTAAAACCTTATTCTGCAAAGTAAACGCTAAGTATCTGTTTCAAAGAGTGTACATAGGCAAACACTTATTCTCTACAGAGGAGTTTCTTTATATGAGCTAATGTATCATGTAAGCAAATTTATTGTGTCAGAGGTCAAGCTTTTTGTTCCTCTACATCTAATTCAGGCAGTAAAGTAACCAGATATTATTGAAACACTTGCAGTCACACACACTCTCGCACACAAACTGCCTCCCTTACCAACACACCTTGTAATCAGACAAAGATGCATCCTTATTGATCCCCGTGGCCAAGCTGCTGAAAATCTGCTGCGTGTAGCACCTGGCAACCTTGGCCAGTCGTCCAGCGCTCCCCCGAACACACAGGCTAAAAACCTTTGATTACTGTCTCCTCTGCTGCTCGCCTTACGACAAAATACTGCCTTTATGAAGATCAATATCTCACCGACCATCCCGGAGAAGAGAAAGGAGATAAAATGCTGAGTTTACAGCCTCATGAAAATCAATGGCAGGTTTTCTGTGTTTTACTGTAGTACGTCACTGAGGGCTCTGTTAGCCGATTAATGGTCTGGCACACATTAAAATAATTGACAGCACCCGGCACTGCAGCATTTCTGTAATTACAAAAGATGTTTCTATTAATCTCAGCGTGATGATAAGTGGCCAGGATGGGGGACAGCCACCGCAGATTACAAAGCCAGCGCTGAGGTTGCTCGAGCGGATAAGTCACGCTAAATTGGCGCTAATAGAGATGCCGTCGACCCACCCAAAACACAGCGGCTTAATCCGATTATTAGCATTGTGATGCGGTGAGATAGTGAGAGAGAGCGAGTGCGCGTGTGTGCAGGTGGGTGTTCATGTGTAGTGACATGCATGTGGTTGTGGGTGGATTTCACAAACCAGGAAGCAGCTCTGAATTCATTTGGCAGTGTCCCCATTATCGTCAAACTGTTGGGGCTAATTTTACCAACCGACTAGAGGAATAAAAAATCAACAAAGCAGCAACACGGAGGATAATGAATTAGACTAATTCCATTCAGCTGCACTCCACAGACCAGCATTATTTGTGGTGTTTAAGTCACAGGAAACTGTTGTCTCTTGTTTTGCCAACTGAGGCTTTTAAAATGTAACAGAGCAATTTGCCCGATGCACTCACTGAGGTATGATAGCACTTCATGTCACTTGTCTAAAGCAATTTAACACCCAAACATTTGTAAATCAAAGCGCCATTTTGGCTGCATTTGTCGGTTTTGAGATGTTTTGATTGTGCTCCAGTGATTGCTCCAGTTTAATGAACAATGATATCTGACTTGAATACGTGAAAAGCTACTGTACATTTCTGGCCAAGACACCACGCTGCTCTCATTCTGTTTTCCTCCTCATTTACTTGCGTTTTCTCATTGCGGCTCTGCGAAGATGTCAAGAGGTGCTTCATGTTTCGAGATTTTCCCTCCCAAAACACCCTTAGAACAGATCTTTTCTCATCAGTTATTGTATTTGCACCAGCTATGAGATGCACAGGTCAAAGTTGGGATCTATGAAAGTGGATCTGTGTAAACATATAGACGGGCAGATCATTCACAGAGGCTTTGAGCGTGTCTAGTTTTTAAAATAAGATTTGACCGTGGTGGCTGACAGCCTTGGCCCGGCTACACTGTAATCGCTGATGGAGGATGGGACTTAGGGGAATATAAATTTACTAACTGCTGACAAGCCATCTAGATAGATGGGCTCCCACCAATCAAACAAATCCGTTTGTGTGACAGATGTCTTGCACTTGTTACCCAGATAGCAAACTGAATCCAGCTTCCTTGTTTTTCCTCCTTTACTTCTCGCACTGATAAATTCAGTTTCAAAGGTTATCAGTGTACAAACTTGAGAGAAGTAAATCAATCTTAATGTGGTTTGATCTTGTTTTTCACTTAAAAACCTTTAAAATAAAAAAGGAAAAAGATATGATTCTTAAAGGACTGACAGGTGAAGTGCAGGTAATATTTGTTTATTTAACAAGCTGTGTTTACATTTATTTTTTTGTAATTATCAGCTGTTTCTTGTCCCTCATCAGACCCTCTGACCTTGCAGAAAATTTTGGAGCAGGAGTCGTGGTGCATTTTAGATAAAGAAGCACAGACATCAAGATTCAAGCTGGCAAAGAAATAAAGGTTAGTACCAGTCCATTTAACAGTTTGACCGATGGATAAAACAGTTTATCTAAAGCAGCATACACGGTGCTAAATACAATGTTACCATAAAACTAACATGCTAAACAAATCCTCTGGTGATGATGAATATTATCAGATTAGACTCAATGATACGATTTCTGTGGATATTTTACTATTTCCTTATTCAAAATAAGACATGCTCTGTCCTGACTTATAATACAACCCAAGTCTTATCCTGCACACACCTAATGGCACTGATATTAATATAATGATTTACTATATAAAGTCAGCTGTCAATCATTTCAGCCTCAAGCGCTGTCTATTGTTAGGATTTTTTATTATTTTTTTCACCATACACCTTCTCTGAACTCAGTTGCGGAGCGGCCATAGCTTTGACGTCAGACTAATATTGCTTCTTTTGATTTAAGCTATTAAAAGAAATCAAATGTATTTACATAATGTGTGGTTTGCCAGTGCTGTTACACGCCAAGATGTAATGTGTACCTACCCGACGCTACAGTAGACAGACCAGCATCCATCAAACTAACACACACACACACAATCTTGTCTTTGCTGTCATTGTAGCACATGAAAGAGACAATGACAGATGGAGACTGATGAGAGGAGTTTATCGCTAAACATATATCAATACCAGAGCCTGATGACTCCTATCAGGATAAACAAATTGCTCCCTCACCACATGCTGCAGCCTTTGCAGGTTTGGTAAGAGACACTTCACATTTAATAAGAATGAATTCAGATCTTTTTCAAGCCAAACTCCCACTCAAACGCTTTGCTTTTCATTTTAAACCTTAAAGGGTCAATTGTCTGTAAGGAGATTCATTTTTATTGCTATAGAGGTTAAAGGAGAAGTTTGTTTGTGTGCACATCGAGCCTTATAATAAGGATATTTATGATTGTATACAATGTTCTACAGCATTATTATGACAACCGGCACAGTCCTGAGAGCTGGAGCTTGTTGCTGATGTCACTGCTAACTGAAAGCAAGGGAGGAGCATGTGCACTCAGACAATCCGTCAAAAAATACAACAAACGCTCGTTTTAAAAGACGTGAAACTCGTCGAATGTTTAGTGGTGTCCTCTCATGTATTGACACTAAAATACGAAGCTAGGCACGGATATTTAATAGAACAACGGCTCTTTCAGCTGCTACACGAAATAAACTAACAGTCGTTTCCAGGTTATATGTCCGTGTTTAGCTTCGTGTTTTAGGGTCA
>JAPQLA010000013.1:21675583-21692630 GCA_029822935.1 Naso vlamingii
GAATGAGATCCTGTTTGCTGCGTGACACAGGCCAGTAAAAAACGCAGCCGATAACGCTCCCAGTCTGGACAGGAGGTTAGGGTTAAGGGCTAAAAACTAATTCTGGCACCCTGCAGAGAAGTCATATCACTGGAATGGTTGATAGTACAGTCTCCAAAGTTGTTGTGTGGGATCTCTCTGGCCACCTGATGATGTGTGTTGGTGGTGGTCGGACAATATTTAGGAGAAACTTTACAAAGTGTATATCTCAAGGAGGGAATGTGGTGAGGACTACAAAGTTGGTGTGCTAGTTCCACAGGCCTCCCTGATGGTGTGTGCCAAATTTGGTGCCAGTAGGAAAGTGTTGAAATTTTGGTGCCAGAAGGGCCTGCCATACGATGTGGGTTCCAAAACCAGAGTGAGTGTAGAGTAGCTGGTTGGTGCAGGTCGCAGGTCTGTAGGAGGTTTCTACGTGAAGTTGCTCCAGGTGTGTCCTTGATTAAGGAGATTTTGCTTTGAGAAACTGGTTTATCAGACCAGGTTTGTATCCCCATTGCTAAAACCTGGTATGTATCTCCACAGCCCTCTGCTGGAAGTCGTCTGTCACAAATGTGGTGCAGCCTTTGAAGTTGTCCAAAAGAAAAATTCTTTTTCAGACCAGGAGGAAGGAAACTGTCCATCCTGAGAGTGGTATTACGATCCATACTCTTCTGAAATGGAGGTGTTAGAGAGCCATTTTCATTTTTCAGAATTTTTAAATCCAAGAAGTTGATTTCTGTTTTATTGTATTTAATATTCACCTTGAGGTTTACAATGAATGTAACTGTCATTAGATTTGAATTTGCGATTGACTCAGATGCCTTAAATGTAGATATAAAGAACATCGGGGCTGACATTGCCCACCTGGCACCCAGCAGTTAAGCTCCCATCTGCAAACAAATCAAAGAGGACATAGCCAAACTTCACACTTTCTTGAAACGCAAGAAATTAGAGAGCTTTAACAGAGATAGCAATGACAACAAGAGAGGCACATCTGTCTTGGATTTTAAAATCCTGAAAAATGAAAATTGGCTCATTTAACACCGCCATTTACAGACAAAGCATGGATCGTAACACCATTATCGGGGCGGATAGTTTCTGTCCCCCTATTCTGGTAAAGAATATTCCTTCGGGACAATTTCAAAGGCTTCAGCGAATCTGTGACTGAGATGACGACTTAGTTTTCGAACAGTTTCACAGTCATTGTATCACCCCTGCACCAAAGAGCAGCTTGCAGGAAAGATTTCTTCACCCACCACCAAAAGGAAGCGCTCCTTTTCTCTGCCTTTCTTCAGACCACACACCAAAAGCTTTTCACATAGAAATGAACTTGGACTTTGAGTAGTTTATTATAAAGTTACTTTAAAAAAAATAACAAATTTAACAAGTTCCTCAGATGGTAATTTTCAATTTTATTTACCCAGTGGCAGCACACCATGCCATGGACTCTCGAGGAGGTTGGGTCGCTTGTCACTGCATCAGAGAACTGGGAGGGCTAAAAATACACAAACCAGTGTTAAAAGTTACTGGATTATATTCAAAGACAAAAAATATACAGAGTGATGCCAATGTTTCCTAAGTATTAGTGAGGCTGAGACTGTGTAAGTGAGCGTGCACACAGCCAGAGTTAGGTCTGCATTTGATTTTTTGTTTTTAATTTAATCTCCAGTAGATCAATTCTGAAATAAAACAATGAATATAGTCTTGAACTTGAAAGTCTTTGCTTCAATTTTGTGGGTATTTTCAGATGTATCAAGTGAACCATGTCGTATTTATAGACATTTGATGGACTGACAGTTTTTGAGGGCCATATGTGATCAGGCTGTTTCAGTTTTCCTATAAACTTGAATAAAGTGGCCATATCTAATACTTGTTTGCTGGTTCTTTAAATATGATGATTAAATCCGCAGTTGGTAACTTTTGCTAAAAAGCTAACAAGCTAATATTAGCTGTAGCATGAAACTCATTGGGAAGCAACTCCGCTACATCCTGCCCTCCCTGTTTTGACTCTGGATCGAGTTTTCGTTTGAGAGAACACACTCTCTAAAATAACCCAGACTGGCTGAAAATACACAGTCTGCATACAGAGCCCAGCCGAGAAGCGTTAGTCTAGTTTTCTCTAGTTTTAATGTAATGAACTGACAAGTTGTCGAGGTTGTCCCCCCCCCCCCCCATGACCCTGCCGAGGATAAGCAGTTAAGGATAACGAATGTAAGTATGAATGAATAAATGAATGATAATTATTTGTGTTAATGTTCTGTGAAGCAAAGTGTTTAATTGTTTCAAAAGGCTCATAATTATGTGTGTGTGTGTGTGTGTGTGTGCATCCACTCAGACAGCCAGCACTTCAACATTAGTGTCACTTTTGAAGGATTAATAATGTGGGTTTTTTGTGCATCCTCTCCAAGTCAAATCTGGAAGTCCCTCTTTCCTCTCCCTCCTCTTCATCAGGAGAACTCACTCTCTGTTTCACTGAGTTGGAGCCACAACGCCCCCTTGTGTAATGTCAGTCAATCCCTGCTTCCTTCAGCCTGATTATCATGTAGTATTCTCTCTTAGAAAACCTATACGTAAACTGGAAATTTTAAGGCTTAACAGGATGACACAACATTTATGATTACTGTGACTCTGCCCCTCAGTTTGCTATCTCACATTTTGGATTTGGAGGAGTGAGATAATAGCTACATGCAAATGACTATCAGGCCGGTTCCCCATTCAACTCTCCAAATCATCATTTGCACAAGATGACCACTCTCCCATCTGCCTCATAGCCCATGTTAATCATTTAGGAGTGAATATACAAGCTTTTGTCTTTCAAGCTTATTCAGAGTGTGCCACTCAGCATTCAGTGTCCTCCATATTCTACATCAGCTACTCCTCACCTCCTATTTGTTGAAAATGATGATAACCGTGGTTGTGCTGCCCAACTGGTGTGTTTATGAGGGCTCTATCTTTAGACTGGAGCAGCGAAAACACTCCACTTCACTTCAGTGGTTGCCATGGAAACGAGAGTGCCAGCCTCACGACAGTAGAGTTATAATGGTGTGTTGAGTATAAGACGGAGGGTAATGATGAAAAGATCAAAATTACTGTGCTATAAATGAGTGAAGCAGGATGTTTTTTTTTTGTATCACTCATTGTGTGCTGTGATTATCCAAAGGGATTCTGCTGTGTGGATGCAACCCAACAACTGTAACAATCATGTCAAAAATTCAAATCAAATACAATGAATGTTTCAAGTGTTTTTTTAAGAGTCTGAACAGATCTATTTTCACTCTGTGAAAGATGTACCGTTCTGATGTCAGTGGGGAACTTGTTCCCCCATTCTGGAGCCAGGACAGCAGACAGGCATGATTTTGTTGAGTAGTATCGCCTCTGATAGTAAGAAGTGGCAAGATGATTGGCGGCCACCAGCCAGGATTGAGTAGTAATCCACATGGTAGTCTAGTCAGGAGATGACAAAGCTTGGACCAGAACTTGGGCCACCTTCGATCAAGAAATGGAAGTATCTATGTCCATGTTGGCTGTGAAGGACAGCTGGTCTTTCACTGAGACACCGAGGATCTATGCAGTCTGAGATCAGGACGCCACTGGCTGCTTAATGTTAACGGGGAGGTTGTGGATAGGATACGTTGTCCCTGAAGAGAAGAAGAACTCGTGGTAGGCTGACGTTCACTGCGGCTTGGCATCCACACACACACACGCACGCACACACACACGCACACACACACACACACACACACAGATCTGTGCTGCTACCTGTGTTTTGGGTCATAAAAAAAGCATTAAATTCAACCACATAGCTGCATCGGGAGAAGTCATGTAAGTGAATAACTGAAACATGGTGGGCACCCAGAACGGTGCCTTGAGGGACTCTAGTATTGAGTTTTCAAGGTTCAGTCAAAGTTTCTCTCAAAGTATCCCATTAAGTGTGACTGATTGACTGATTGATACATCAACACTGCAACTTGCTTGAGTTTGTTTTTGATTTTCACCTTAACAAATTAAATTGGCACCCCTTCTGCATCTACAGAGTTAGAATAAGAGTGAATAAGCCAGACTTGTGTTCTCAGGAAAAAAATTAGTCAAAACACATTCTTCAGCACTTTGTATCAGATTTTTCTTTCTTTCTTTTAAAATTTCTACCGTGCCTGTCCAATAAAAAAAGAGCTGACTTGCAGATTTGTTAGCTGCCATTTTACAAGCAGCTTAATCAGGTTATGCTACATCAACAATTACAAGTTAAACAAAGTTAAAAGAAAACAATATGATCAAATAATCAGAGCAAAACAGGTTTATAAAAACAATTAAAAAAAAATCTAGAACTAGCATTAAAAAACAAAAGAAGGAAAAGTAAGATTTTACCTGCAGGAATAAACTTGTACTGATGACTGTACAAAGTAAAAGTGAACAAAGTCATTCTGAAGAGCGTGTCTAAAAAAGCTGATCTTCGGTTGGTGCTTCGTCTTGCTGGTCTGTCCAGCCACATACAAATGTAATGTTGCTATGGCAACAGGAACCCCTCCAATGAAGAGTTTAGGCTGAGGACTATTTTTGAAGGATCTAAAAAATAAAGCACCATTTTGTAAAGATGTAGCTGGATGCGATGGACTGATGGGCTCTGCTCACGGTGAGGTCGGCCTTAAGTTCTTACAGCAGGAGCGTTTCGGCTGTATTGTTAGCCCAGGACGAGGAGCTGAGTCACCAAGTGAGTGACATGCAGACAGCAGATGAATGCTGGTCTAATTATGGAGAGGAGTGATACACTGACTGAATGTGAGCACTGACGGCACTGTCTGTCCATCATGGACAGACATGGACAGCTGAAAACACAAACCTGTTCTGGAGACCAAACAATGCTTTTAGTCTTCTTTAAAATGAAACATGCTTATATACCGATACCTGTGGATCGACTCATTTTACAATGCATCTCCAAAAATATTTTGAGGGTCAGGCATCCTAAAAGGCCTGTTTTGCCACACAGCTGAGTCGATATAAAGCAAAACCAGAACAGAAGTAATCTCATGACAGTTTTTATGTAGAGATGGTTTAAACCAAACATGAGTGAGCACTTAGCATGAGCCTCGTTTCCTTTATTAGAAAGAAATCTCAAACAGAGCCTGGTTGGCTATCTGCATTTACCGGGCATGCTGAGAGAGAGCGAGATCAATTAATGTTCGCGAAGTTAAAAAAATGCAATAAAAATACACTACTCACACGGTACTCGAAGCTAACTTGAAGGTGTGCAGTTTTTGACTAGTACGGCTCTGGAGTGATGGTTCTCACATGTGGCTCCCTGCTTGTTTGTGTAATGCATATATATGATTTGTTACCATCAGAAAAAAATCCCAGTTGCCTATATACATTTCTTCACGATTTGTTACCAGATCTTGTTTTTGTTTATTTGTTTATTTGACAGGGAACATGCATAATAAATATACTGCGTCAGGAATAAATATAAGCTAATTTACAAATTGACTGTAGTTTCTTAGCAGGAGCCCACGGTGACACAAAATTCTCAACATGAAATCAAAAATGATGAACCGTAGTTTTCAGCAAAGTATCCATAACACAATGGAATTACTCACAATGAATTACTGCATTTGGAAAATCATGAAAAGAAAGATTTTGTATTATCACTACCCCAGAGTCAGTAATAATCAGGATTCACAAGTTGCTTAATTGCAATCCGAATTTACAGCTCACTATAAAGAATCAAGTGTTGTTATGTACAAAGTGAGTTAGCGAGTAAATGATTGAAGACATGTTCAAGTTTGCAACATGTAAGACGCCGTCCTGTCACATTCATGTCTGACTGGACAGCACATTTTACAGATGTGCCAGAACACATGGACACCCCACACAGAGTCTGTCATTCACGCTTTTTTATTTTTTTAAGTGTTAATAGTATTATTAATAGTACTATTATCACTTTAATGTTTATCATTATGCGGTCACCTAATATTGACCTGTACAGGTCATCATTAGTTGGCTGTTAGTGTGAATGTGACAGTACCCTTGTAATAATAATAACAGCAGTCTTTATGGTTAATAATCAGTCAGTACATATCTCTGTAATAAATATCAATGGAAAATGTTGTTTTTTTGCATGATTATTGCAGCATTTAAAGCCTCTGGGAACCCAAATCATCAAAAACTTTCTTAATTTAGGATCTTAACATGCATAGATAAAAGCATTTAAAAAATTTCAGACTTTAACCTCAATCCAAACTTGAAATATTGTCATTTTAAGTTTTTGTCATTTGGATTGATTTGGGTGTGGTTATCCCCAATCCATATTTGGTAATATGGATAAAGCCAATCTAAATTTCAGAGTCCGGTGTCCGTTGATACAAAACCACTCTGCTCCGTTCAATTAGCCGTTTCCAGTCTGAGCCAACTAACTCTTCTCGTACCTGTTGCATTTAAGCAAGCCAGCTGTACAATCATTACTGAAGCATATGTCAAACAAGGGCTCATAAGGAAGCTGAGACTCCAACAAGTCTGCTGACACCACTTGTGTCGCTCTGTCACCAAAACTCACTTGACCAGCAGCCGAAGGAGAGCAAAAGTAACCACAGCCAGTGTCTTACACTATGTCTTACCTTTGCTGCTACGGGATGAAACGCCGTATTTGAGAGCAGTTAACGCAGGTTTTAATTAGTCCAACACGGCTCCTTTGCTTAGAAATCATCGTGAGTTCATCACAGCGGAAACTTTCCATGGGGGAGAGGTTTTGTTAGTACGGAGGAAGCGACCTTGACGCGACCTTTGACACTGCATTCACTCCCTTATAACTAGCCAGTGGTATTGTTGATCTGCATTTGGGCACTGCCCTTTGATTCTACTGGCTCTGACGATTTGATAGAGGTGTCAGTCTCTTGTCTACCATTTGCCACTACCGAGTTACAACAAGAAGATGGCGCCACCATGTGGACAACATGCATTTAAATGGATTTAAAGGGCCATTTCACCTGATTAATTTGTACTAAAACATCTGTAACTTTGCTTTGCTTCACTTTATCTGCATCAAACTTGGCATAGATAATGTTTCGATTTTTTAATGTGGTTTTTGTAAGAATTTGAGCTTTAACTCCGTTATTTCAAAGGGGATATTCATTCTTAAAGTGTATTTTTTGTTTGGGCGAAAATGAAATATATTTGCAAATATACATATAAAGAATATATAAATATGTACACTCATACTTGAACATTTAAACAAGTTTCACAAGGATTCCCTTTATTATGACACCAAAATTATTAAAATAGACCTTGTAGTTGCAGAGATATACTCTATTCATTAAACGGATGTAATTTTTGAGCAGAGGCCTAAAAAAGAGGTGGGTTCAGAAGAGGTTACTTCGAGCTGAAATCAAAAATGCACTTTCAGCCCTTTTGAACCATATCCCTGCTTCTTTTTTAGTCAAATTTAAAAATGCATTGCAAAAAAATAACAAAAAATGAATAATTTCGTATTTTTAAATCAAAATCTGCCACTAACGTCTTTCATTTAAAACAAAACTCCTGGATCCCTGACGTCATTGTTGACTCGGGCTGTTATTGGTTGAATCATTTTTTAATTCAACCAATTATATCACGCCAATGCACCTGTCAACAGAAATGTAACGTCCGAACAAGATTAGCACAGCACCCCCCACCTGAACGAGGACACAAACCTGGTTCCTCCTGTAACAGAGGCAGGAATGGAGACCATACAGCTAAAGAGCTGGGTCCGCTACTGAGTGGACACGCAGCTGCTCTTACCTGTTACATACACCTGTAAATATTAAATAAACTAAAGCTAGCTTGATGATAAAATTTAGCAAAGCCCTAGTAATGGTTGCCAAGGAGTAACAACACTTGCCAACGACACTCCCATCAGATTCCTCCAACTTATGTCCCGCTCCTAAAGCCCGTTCATTGGTTATTTAACTGTTTGAATAGCAATTACATCACAACACGGCAGGTGACGCTCTGGAAACAGGCAGTTCAGCTCGTCTTTAAGTTTTAAATTTTACGAAATCAAAATACAGAACCAGAGAGAAGGATGAGCTCGGTCACGTATGGAATCTGACCTCAAAACATGTTTATGTGTGTACTTGGCAACAAATTACGAGTAACAAGACTCAACAGCTAGCAACAGCAAATGTGCTCTTTATGGTAGCTCACTAACGTTAGCTTCCTCCAGGCAACTTACAGAACGCTCCACTATTTATTGCCATGTTTTACCCTGTCTTACTGCAGGTTTATAACATGACGCACATTATCTGGACTACACACTGTTCCCAGACAGAACAACACCGTCTCCTCATTCTTTTCATTTGTGACACATATTGATGAAAGTTATTTAGGTAAACTGACTACATATTTCAAAACTACATGGTAACATTCTTGCCTAAAAATATATATAAATTGTACTATTGTACGTGATGTATTAACAGTTGTACGACAAAGGGACTGTGCCCTGCTTTGCTCCATGGCTGTTGTGAAGATGAGCTGACAAAGCTGGGTTTTAAGGAGCTGTCAAACAAAACGCGATCTGCCACACCCACACAGTTTTGAGAAATGTATTATCCCCAAAATTAGCTCTTCTTGATCGAGGTTTTCTAATAGTTGGGAACATTTATTTTCACCCAGACTTTGTAGATACTCCATGAGACACTCAACTTTGATCGAATATGTGCATTCTTACTATTTAAGCTGCATTTCCACAGGCTTTAAGCAGCATACTGTACACCTGTAGTCTTTGAGTGGACGTGTGGTGTGCGTGTGTGTGTGGGGTGGGGGGTTGGGGCGCACAAACACATTTGTGGAGCAATTGTTTGGCAGAGGTATTTCAGGCACATGGCTGGGCTCTGTGACAGACTCACAGAGAACAGACAGTCAGAGGGAGGGAGGGAGGGAGGGAGGGAGGGAGCGAGGGAGTCTTCCCAGTCAGCCTGAATCTCTCTCAGCCTACACAATCTCCTCACACAACCTTGGGCTCAGTAATGTTGGATATGCCGCGAGAGTGAGCTCTTCCTTCCACTAACACTCTGCTATCACCTGCTCGAAGACACACACATCACACCAGCGGTGAGTAGACCTCTGTGTCACTGTTACCGTTTGCGTTTGCCTCTGCCACACTAACGCAGAACATCTATTTGAAGCTGAGGGCTTTCAGCGCGGAGATACTGTGAGATCAGGGAGACTGCTACGGACACAGATTACCACTGTGTTGTCAACTACTCCTCAGTTTCTACCTTAAGTCAGTTACGCAGAGGTAACTTGTTGTTAAAGGGCTTAAATGAGCCACAGGGGTGAATTGATTCTATAATCTTTTAATTCCTTTAAGCTGTTGGCTGCTTGCAGCCTTCCAATGGGAGTCAAGTAACAAGTACTTTTACTCATGGGTGCACATATGCAAGCACACTCTTCATTAATGATATTTTTTAAAAATTACATTCTTAAAGCTGACCAGAAAAAAACCCCCAAAAGTAAAAATGTGTGTAGAGGGACACAAAGAGGCTGCCTGAACATAACCAGCCAACCTGTGCCCTTTCCTTCCCACTCATCCCAGTCAGTTCAGCATTTCAGCACACAGAGCAGAACGGGGGAAGGAAGACGCCCATGAAGGAAATTTTCACAGCAATTAGAACATGAACTCACACTGCCTGTTATCCTCATGTGAAGAACAAGCAGCATTAACATGTTTTCATCATTTAATTCTTCATGCAGGAAGAGATTCAAGATTGCCTCAGAGATTTAGAATTAGAATTCAGGACTTTTCCAGGACTCACTTCTAGTAGAACAAATAGTTCCCCATCTTGGATATGAGGCTCGTTGGCTTTCTTGCTGTAACTTGGATGTTCAGGTGGATGGCAGTCTGTGAGAGTGGCAAAAGTACAGCTAGCAATGTCTCTAAAACTCACTAATATGTACGTATATCTGTAAATTATATCTGTACACAAACAGAAATGCCCTGCTAAAACACAACGGCATTTATAAGGAGGTGGTGGATTTAGAACGAACAGGAGCCGAATGTGGATTGTAGTTTGGCAATAACAATAAAAGCCACACCAGTTTCATTAGTTGACCAGACATGAGTCACCAATTAGAATTACAAAAAAGAGTGAACATTTGCAAAATTGTCTTCAAGGTCTTGAGCAGATACAAAAAGCACATTTTTGTGGTTGAAGCAGTTCATTGTGGCTCAGAAGTGAACTTGATAAGGAATCAGAAATGACTGAATTCAAGATTCTTGTAGTAATTTGTCTTAGTCCATACTGATATTATATACTGTATATATTTTGATTCTCTTGTGATGACATGGTAGAACAACTTGCATATCATCCATCTTAAGTCAAAAACAACATCAGGCCAAAAATCACCTTGATAAATTTGTGTTTAGTTGATCGTGCTGTGGACTGGTGAAGGCATCTGCGTTTAGACTGTGTGGTGTTAATCCACCACAGATCAGATTAAGGGGAGGAGCAGGGATTAGAAATCAGGAGGACCTCGGCTGAACGGCCAGACAGACAGGGAGGTAATGGGGTCATGTCACTGAGACTGGGGGCTGGCGTGGATCATGAACTGAGCAGTGACAGAAAAGAGTTAAATGGATTCTACCCAAAGTGTGAAGGCAGGAAAATACAGGAATGCATGAACGAGGAAGCCTTTAAATGTGGAAGAAAGCTGCTGATCATAGAGTTCCTCTCTGGGTTACATTACTTTCAAAAATACACATGTTGACGACTATCATCTGAAGAGTTGTTTCTTCAAACTCTTGAGCACTTCCCTGCTTTCTCTTGGTTCATGAGAGAGACTAAAACCAGTCTTGGCATTTCTTTAAGCTACACAGGGTTGGGGGGAGGTGTCCTACAAACCAATCAAACACAAGGTGCTCCTCATGTTAGTTTCCTTTACCTGCTTCATCTAGAAAAGAAAGCAAATGTTGGTGACGTTTAGTTGTTGAAATATAAAAGAAATGATGAAGGACACTGTCAGGCAGCCCGAAGTTTTTCAAAAGGTAATGCAGAGTGCGACGTTGTCCAAGATTTGCTCTGTTGATTTTGACTATGTTACCTGGCAATCGAAACTTGAACCAACCGAATACAAAAACGCATCGAGTCAACTGTAAAGCTTAAAGAGAAAACTTTTGGTTTGACAACAGACACAGAAACACAAAGGAGGATCTCGTCCAGGTGACATGACATTATCATGTTCCTAAAGCTGCGTTCAAACAGTAAACGATGAGCACCAGAAGACTACAAAGTCAATGTGAAGATGCGATTAGTCCAGTCAGACAACTCTGGATTAAATTCAATATCTTATTGAGCAGAAATACTGAGCATAGATATCTGAAGCAAGTTTGGTGTCAGGCTCTGTCTCAATTTATTCACTCCCTGTTAAAGATCTGCCAAAAAAAACATTACAGGGAGTGAACAGCAAGACTCCCAAAAAGCTTGAGACACAGAGCCTGACGCCACCAAACTATAGGATTAGTGGAGCGACCACCATAAGACTGAGTTGATTCCACTACATCTATAGCCTACAGATGGAAAGACATATTGCAATGCTCCTGTACTTCTGGACCAGCCCAGCTGTTCTACTATAATCTGTAGGCCTACCTAAGAAGATGATCAGCAGCAAGTTCCTCCCCAGCAATCCGCCCGAAATGCATCCTTAAGCAGCAAGCAGAAAATGTATTGAAGCCAGATTACAAGGCAGAAGCACTCATAATTTTTTTAACATGCAGAATTTCTTTTTTTAAAAAAACAAATATATCTGACATAAGCAGCAGAGGACCAACAGCTGGTCAATTAGCATCGAAAGCTAACATAAAGTGTTACCGGCATCAGCGGCTAACATAAACAGGGAACACGGTGCACACCCCCCCGAACAAAGACTTAACGGAGCATGCGTCCAATGAGGTAATGCTATAAATATGTGAGGTATAACTGTGTAGCCTGCTACTGACCTTGCATTACCTTGAAAATAAAGACACAAGCATGCATCCCAACAGCAGCAGCAGCCAGGCGGGTTGGTTCTGTTCTGGGACTCCATGCTCTTCCACGCGCATGTGTGGAAAGCCTGAGGCGGGAAGAACACACCCTCATGCCCATCACGAGCCACCATGAACTCCTGTAGCAGGGAGGCAGCAGCAACATCAACATTTGAGTGACATCAAAAACAATAAGCAATTAAAAATGCCACAGCAGCAGCAGCCCCGAGTGTAAATGGTGACCTACATTTGACCGAATATTACCTTAACAGATCGTAACAGATTGACGTCAGCTGTCGAGGTGAAATGCACAAACACCTACTTACATCTTATGGGTCCTAATGAAAAACTTGAGACAGGAGTTTGAAAACTCACCAGCTGGGCTCAGTTCTTCGTCCTGCGTCACCCTCCGTTCAGTTGTTACCTTCATAGACGGTAAAACGACTCCTACACATATTTAAAACTGATCCGCTGCCGGTAAATGCTGAGGAGAGCGACGTTTGCTCTGTAAACACATTAATGATCGATAGATAGATCAACGAGCCAAACCACGAAAACACACAGTTCCTGTAAGTAGTCCACTTCAAAATAAAAGTCAATTCGCGCTTTGCCAGTTAAATGCTTTTAACATGAAGCTGCAGCTGCAGGAAGTGTTTAGTTCACATTAGTGCTAACTTAGCCTCACAAAACGTTTTTCGTGTAGAAAACCTGTATACTGGAGATTACTGGCGGTTTCACAAGTTCATTAGTCGATGGAAAACTCTGGCACCACAGCAACCTTTTGACACGACGAGCAGCTGGGCAAGTTAAAGCGCACAGAACTAAGAGTCAGATTCTCGTGAGGGAGTGCCTGCAAAGTGGCTTACAAAGAAAGCAGCGACGAGGGTCAGCAACCTCAACAAAGTGCAAAACTCCATCAGTAGCAGCACAGAGCAGCAGGAATGTGGCAAGCAGTGGATCAGGTAGGCTGAGCAGGGAGGTTTGAATAGCCCGCCCAAATCACATGAAGAGTGCATGTGACTGATCACCTGATCAGGATTTGGCAGCTTTGAGTTGTCTGCCTGAACTATGTCCGCAGGCTTCGCACCACATATGATATACAAGCTGTAAATTAAGCGACGTGGCGTCCATCGCTTTTATCACCTCATCACTTGAAGTTGAAAATATGAAACTTTTCAGGTGACATTGCTGGGCGCTGTGCTGCGACAGCCAATCAGTGATGACGTGTTTTCACTGACATCCTGACGGCGTGAATGTTTAATTTAATTTATTTACATTTAATCAGATGTGGCAGTTAAAACAACCGCTGCTGTGTGTGAACACCATGGAGCTCCTCCAACACCATTTTTTCACAACATGGGATTATCTTATGAACACAGACACAATGTTGTCAAGTTTTCCAACATTTCAGGGACTTCCACAACTGTGATTACATCAGCTGTAGTTAATGACAGAAAATGGCGAGCACCTCCTTCCTCCTGAAGATACTAGCTAAGGCTAACTGTGGCTGTGGCAAACACAGAGCTGTATAACACTATTTAACAGGCTCCGGATGAGTTTATTACCCAGACAAGACATTGTTAAGTTTTCCAACCTGTCCAGGACCTCCACAACTGATATGGTGCAGCAAACATGGTTATATCAGCTGTAGTTAATGGCAGAAAGTGGCCAGTCCCCCCTCCTTTGAACAAGCTAATTCATGCAAATGACGTGAATGAAGCGATGATCCAAAATGTGATCCACTACGATGAAGCGACACGATGCTGGCTTTTTCTTGTGATAAACATCGTGTTCATCGCTTTCTTCATGAATGTAGCTTAAGACATTCTGTGTGTGCAATGTTTATCTGCAGTTTTAGCACGATGCAGTAATGAAGCTGTGGCAATGCTACAAAGCACTTATGGAGCTGGGAGCATGTTATGCCTTGTTAAATAAACAGAATTTAAGGTATTTAGAATAGGAAGGCCTGCTGTTATCCCTGCAAGAAAGCAGTCACACTGTTACTGCAGCTGAACAGCAGCTCACACAAGCTCACTGGAGGTTTAGAGCACAGTTTAGGTACCAGGTAGTTCTTTACAGGTTTTACTTTAGAGCGTTTCTTGACAGGGACTGATCATTGTGTTTGAATAAAAAAACAAAGAAATCGTCCACAGTTGATCAGCTACTCACCTCTTTGGAAGTAGCTTTCCAGTTGGAGGGGTGAGGAGTAAAAGTCTGCATGACGCTTTGCAAACTGCTCTATAAGGTATCGGTGCTGTAATGCACCACAGACTGATGTCGGCTCCTTTGACATTGACTTGTATTACATTGTGCTTCTGGCATTTATTACTGTTTTTACTGACCGCGATGTCTCTGCTCACTCTGGGCGTTGCATCAATGCGGCTGAAGCGTTCAGGGTTTAGACAGCCTATAGTTGGCAGAAACAGTTGTCATTTTTTCAAAGTGTGCATATGAGAGCCAGTTTTGATTCTGTGTGATTGACAGGTGTTGAGGTTGTTTTTTTTCCCACCATCAGCTTTCTTCTATGGAATGCTGTAAACAGACATGTGACTCCATAATGCACAGAGCGTCCTGTCGGACCAGCTGTGAGCCAGGCGGCGTCTCTAATTTCAGCAGGGTAGGATCAAGACTCCATAGTTTCAACAGGTGGACAAGCTAACCGGCATTATGACCTTTAGTAGCCTCATCTCCTTCCCTTTCCTTCTGTCACTCAAGTTCCAACCTTTCTGTAATCCTGGAACAAGGTTTTTCCAAACACGTGCTTCACTGTAGTCATGTCACTGTGGAGAAATCTCATCACTTTGTGTGATGTGACAAAGATATAGCGTGGGGCAGGTCATGTGACAAAGATATAACGTGGGGCAGGTCTCTATCGTGCGCTAACAGCATGTACTTTGAGACGTCCAACACCAAAACAACGAATGCTCGCTGGCTGCTTTTGTTTATTTTACTTGTGTGTCAGTCACAAATACAGAGGCTCCTCTTTAAATGGAACTGATACACAGATGCTGTAATAAGATGATGTATTAAATTGCACAGCACGTGCCAGAAGGCATTCTTTACCAGTGAACAGGCAGCTGAGCTGAGAAAGATGGTGGCTGGGAGAGGTGGGGATACTGTTTCTAGATTAATTTAAAAGAAAAATTCCTCTGCCTACGTTAGGGAGTAGTTTGCTTTTAGCCCCGATCATAGAAATTGTCCAGTGCATTGATTGTGTACACACGGCTGTGAAGGCCAGACAATATCATACAAGTTATATAATACTTTTATTACTAGCAGCTCAAACTCCACATCTCTCTCTTTCTTTTTCCCCAAACAGATATTTTCATATACTGTGTCACCTGTTGTGATGTCAGGAAGGTATGAAAAAAACGGAAAAAAACAAAACCAAAACACTGTCCCTGTTGGTTTTCATTTTTTTGTTTGTCGGGCACAAAAGTGCTGGCAGAGCACTCGACAGTGCTGGGAAGAAGCACTTGAAAAAACGCTGCATGTGCGTCTTGTCGCCAGCAAAACTCTTGTTTTCCTCTGGTACAGCCGCCTGCCGGGCGCTCCTCCTTCACTGCTGCGCCTCGTTTCTCTGCCGGTTTTGGGGCGTGCATAAAAGTTAAAATAATTTCAACTTTTCGGCTCAAGGTGCAGAGTTGCACTGCTTGTCAATGTCACTTTCGATCAAAGCAGCCAATTAAATTAAGTAGGAGGCCGTGTTGTATAGTAACGAAGTAGAACTACTTTGTTACTGTAGTTAAGTAATTTCTTCGGATATCTGTACTTTAGTATATCTATTTCTGTAAACTTTTACTTTACTACATTTTGCAAAGACAATGGATACTTTTACTCTATTACATTTCAAATAAGCATGTTAGTTACTGGACATTAAATAAAACCAGAAGAAATCAGGTAGGCTAACAGCCAGTATTTTTGTTTTGTTTTGTTTTTTTCAGTAGAAAATAACATTAGAGCATAAGACTGTAAGAAGCTGTATCATTGGTTAGTCATGTTAGGCGCGAGTGCAAACAGGTGCTCACAAGCTGCGGTACAAATAATGACTTGGTTTTTAATGTGAGTGCTGCTGTCGTCGTGTTTTATGTTTGATCTAAATCATTTTGTTGATAAGAAGTGCTCGCAGTTGTCCAGTTGCAGATTCAGCTTCAGCTAAGTAAATTAATATTCACTGTACTTTTGATACTTAAGTATAGTAAATACCAGCTACTTTAAGACATCTTCTCAAGTAACATTCTGAGAGGCGACTTTCACTTTAACCAAAGTCATTTTCCAGTAAGGTATCTTTTACTCAAGTATGGCTTTTGGGTACTTTGACTGGTAGGAGGAGGGCTTTACTACTCACCTCGTTCTTCATCTTTTGTTGCCGGGGTAACAGTGGCGGAAAAACAGGATATTGGCGAACACAGACGAGAAGTTAATACTGGCTGTATTTTTGAACAGATGTGCTTCCAAGGGGTTTTTATGCTTCTCGGTGTGATGGGATCTTAAGGGGATACTGTCTCTCACTGCTGCCACGCCCATCGATGGGACCACGTCAGCTGTTGATTTTAGATTGTAGATGTGTGGTTGCTGTTCATGTGGCACATGTGGTAGAAGGAAGTAACACATGAGTAGTACTGTAGTTGTAATTATTATTATTATTATTTTTTAAACAAAATCAATTCCTAGTAGTCAGTGTTTCAGATGGACACAGCTGTTGTGACGGGTGTTTAAGCTGTTTTTTCCCATCTCAGATTTAACGTTTAACAACAGACATTATTTGTGGGAGAATGACATTTTTGGTTTCATTTCAAACTGTAAGCCCTCTGCACACTATACATTAAGGGCCTGATTTACAAAAGGTGTGTGTAGGTAAAAACTGGAAAAATTGATATCACTGGCAAACAAATGTGCAAACTGATCCACAGAGAGTGTGCACTGAGGACTGCATCTTTCAAATGAGCCAGACAGCAACACTGTCCATTGAGCACCTTTGCCTTAATGAATATACAACATGGGGCGTTTTCACCCGAGTGTGCAAAATACAGGGAGGAGAAAATG
>JAPQLA010000013.1:21703745-21715567 GCA_029822935.1 Naso vlamingii
AATGTGCCTGATTTACAGACTGAAGGCATGAATGAAGAAATGAAACAGCGTTTCTGGCGATGAAAGAGGGAGGAGACAGAGAAACTCGAGGTTTACTGAAGAAAACCTGCCAACGTCAGGTTAGCTTCACACACTCAGTTACCATAGCAACTGACTCAGAGCTTCAGTTACCTGTCTTTGTAAAACAGGCTGGAGTTACTCCCCTTTTTCAGGTTTGACTTCCCTCCCTTTATGAGACGGAAAACTCAGAGTTTCCCTAAACCTGCTTCATGAAACGAGCTCCAGCAGTCCGGTGAAACAAAAAACCTGCACCCCTGCTGGAGATATTCCACTACCATTTTTTCCTCCGCGATATTGATTCCAATACCCAACTTGTCTAACGACCGACACCGAGCACTGAGTAGATACCAGTGCATAAAAGAAACAATTGCTATAAAATGGACAGTACAATAGTAATATAGTAATCTGATAATACTTAAATAGAACATTGTGAAACAACAGTGCAACACCAAATAAAATCTAGGAAAATCAAATTTCTTGCACATGGCCTTTTTACTGTTGGGACTTTAAAAGACTGTCGTATTTAAACATTTGCTGGCTCTGTCAAATCTCGGTTGTTCTTCCCCACTTTTAAAAGTAGTAGTTGGCACTTCCTGTGTACTCTGTGTACTGTGTACTACACAGTGGCAAGATGAATCACTTCAGGTATGTCGGTTAGAGCTAAATAAGCTAGCTGGGTGTACTGTTTAGCGGCTAATAAATCACATGGTATTGGATCAGTGCACAGATTGGTGTCCTCGCCGACACCAGCCTTTTTCCAGTATCTGAGGCATTTTTTGACACTGGTGTCGGTATCGGAGCGACTCCAACCCCGGCAGTCCCCGTTGGACAGATGAAAAGAGGCCAGTGGGAAGCATCAAGAGTGTTTCACAACATGATCAACACATCTCAAGTTTAGTCCAATTTAGATGTTTTAATTTGTTGTAATTATTTATAATTTCTGAGGCTTCCCAACTTCTCGGAACATCTGGTCGCCATATTAACTTTCTGTGATGAACTTTATCCTCTGAGTCTCTTTACTGTTGAGTTTTTTTCTGCTGTTTGTATCTGTTTTTAACTTTTTTTCATTGTCTTGTTGTGTTATTCTCTTTACTGTTTGCTGCTTGGCCACTCGATTTCCTTCGCAAATAAAGTTAATCTAATCTAATCTTCCAAAACAAAAGCACGCCTTAGCCAGGTGAAGATCTTGACAAAATAAAGTGGCATAGGTGCTCACACCTCCTCTGTCCAAATGGGCTGTTCAACCAGCAGAAGATCAAAGTTCCTGGTAGCTTTAAGGATAGAAGTGACAGATGTGTGAAACTTTAAACTGAGCATCTGTGAACATAGAATTGAAAACAACGCGTGCAGGATTAAACACTGACTGAAACAAAGTGATCTCATCTGTCTCTGGTGTTCAGCACTCTCTGTGTCATAATTTGCTATGAAATCACTGTTGATTTTTGGAAATTCAGTGTTATATCAGAGTGTCAAACAGTTGCATTCTGGATTTATTAGTTTGAGTTGTGGCTCTCACATGGTTCACACACTTTTAATTGGGACTGACACACATTGTGTGTGTGTGTGTGTGTGTGTGTGTGTGTGTGTGTGTGATTAGGAAACAGCCTCGGGGAGCCTCATCTCCACTTTCAGCCTCATCTCGATGACAGTTCTCCCAATACTTGTGTGTGTGTGTGTGTGTGTGTGTGTGTAACTGTCAGCTGGAACACTGTTCTGTCACAAGGCCATCAGAGTCTGGTTTCACAGTATTCACAGTGCACAGTATCTATGTCTGTGTTGTTTGGATGCAGTTCTCTGGATATGATTTCCGTGTGGATGATCTTCAGCATGTTGACGGTCGGTGAATCAGAGCTCTTTGGTGTGTTGGCTAGAAGAGCAATGGATAGATTAGCTTGTTAAGTTAGTGTGGAATTTCATCCACAGTCAAAAATTTAGATTCTTTCAACTTCCCACAACTTATCAACTTTTGAAAGCATAATGTTAAAACTATATTTGACAAAAAAGCAAACATTAATGAATTCTGAGCTGCAGCATTGTTCCGACCTCAAATAAACGTATATCCAAAGTTTGCCTATTCTGGCAGTGCGGTTATTGGAACGTCACCAGTCAGTCTTTATTTTAGTTGGCAGTTACTTGATTGCCATTGTTTTATCTTGTCTGTTTTCATCTATTTATTTATTCTTTTTATCGTTATCCCTGGTGAAATGGTTTTGATCTTATTATTCCTTGTGTAAGAGCTGCTATTGTATTTTTGCTATTTATTACTATTTCATCATATTCTAATCCTTGGGCACTTTGCCATTCTTTTATTAC
The DNA here is from genome assembly GCA_029822935.1 of Naso vlamingii. NCBI lineage: Eukaryota > Metazoa > Chordata > Actinopteri > Acanthuriformes > Acanthuridae > Naso > Naso vlamingii. The sequence goes on from JAPQLA010000013.1 coordinate 21,706,119, forward strand.
TTCTGGTGCAATAATTATATAATATTTGTGATTGATAGGATTGGTGTAATATTCCAGGGCAGGTGCAATATAGCTTGCATGTAACTTTCTATGTTAATCTGAGGGGAACATTCTGCTTTTGTCACAGTGTAGACTGCCTTTTGTTTCTCAGTGTCTTATTTTGTTATTTCTATTTTTAAATATCGATTGATTGCGCTAGAGGGGCACTGATGTCCGAGACCAGTTTCCCTCAGGGGACAATAAAGTTTATCCATACCTGCTTGCAAAAAGCAAATGCAGTTCCCAGTGGTAAACATACGACCGGGATTTTTCAAATTTTTTTCCAGGGGCAGATTTTAGCTTCTGGTTTTCTCTCACAGCATGAACACAGCGCTGCTCCCCATCATATTTACCAGTCTGATGCTTTAGGAGCTGATGGATAGGTGGAGGAGTAACAGTGGAGCTGTGCAGGCCTGTTGGTGGTCTGTCACATGAGCTTGTTGTGTTTCTGCGTTTGTGTGTGATTGAAAGCTTCCATTGGGAATAAAAGGGAGTGTGACCAGCCAGCTGAGGACGAGCAGGTGGGTTAAGGTAGAATATGTGTGTAGTTGTGCAAATGTGGACTCCAGTTTGGTTCCTTGTGTGTCAAGTTTCAGTAACTGTATTATTTTTAATCTTAGCGTGTAAGCAATCGTAAAAAAACTGCAAGAATCTTTCAGTATTAGAGCTTTGTTGGCAGTAGGAGAGGAGACATTTCTGTTAAAATTTGCCAAACCTCAACTCACCTCAAGAGTACAAAGATCTTTCTGGAGACATTTCTTTATTCGTTGAAATATGCTGTTAGATTTGACATTTCCTACATGAAGATTCTTTAAACTGTAAAGACTTCAGAATAACGTGGGAAAATAAAGTCGCATACAAACAAAAGGTATTTTTCAAATGTTAAATGTTGCCTTTTGCAGCTGTAAAAGTAAAAAGACAGTGTACGCAGCAGCACATTCTCTACTGTTCCTGCTGGAGATACTCACATATTAAGATGATTCTGTTTATCTGTCGTTGACTTGCACATTGTCACAACTGCCACTGCAGCACAGCCACTGTTTCTGGTTCGACCCTGCTTGGTCACATTTTGCACAGGTGGGATTTAAAGGAGTGGATCAACTGTGGCTGTTCCCAGTAGAGATTAGCAAAAGGATTGACAGTGTGATGGACAGCGGATGGGAGCAGTGTTTGATGTTTGGAGTCAGCTTCCATGGCTATCCTGTTAAACACTCTGAGATTTGGATTGGAAAGCTCCCACAGGCAGTGGTGTGCTTATACTGCATTGAAGCGTACTGCATGGAAGTAACCTAACGGAAGTAAGCAGTTTGGAACACAGCTTCTGTCTAATTTTTGTAAAAACAAGAAGTGATTTCAGACAGAAGGTCTGCAATAAGCCTCTGAATGATAAATACAGGAAGTCAAACTGACTCAGCAGTGAAAACAGGTTAGAGTTATGAATATAGAGATACTAAAGCTACAGACCACAGTGCAGCCGCTTCAACTTGTGTTTCACTTTCATTCAGAAAACAAACAAGGACCCTCGTAACGATTTAGGACCCATTTAGGACAAGCAGAGGACACGTCTCTTTGTATTAACGTTAAGTTCACAGGTTCAGGCAATCTCTGAACCCATCGGCTTCATTCACCGTCTGACTTCTGGTAGACAGCGGTACAGCCTCTGGGGGCAGACTCCATTATTCTTGGGCTTTCGCTGGAGGAGGTGAATTTCCATTTCCGACTTCCTTCTCTGCATGCCACTCGCTGTTTGCAGTCTGACTGTTTACAGTCAGACGTGAGAATGGAGTTGGAGTTGAGAGGCCACATCTACCAGCGGATCTTTTCACAAGTAGCCAGTTTACACGCCGTTAGCAGTTAATAGTCCACCGTTAATTACGTGGACTACAAAAGACTACAACCGGAAACCAGGGCTTTCCTGCACCAAGATCGTGCTACCTTGCCTTCAGACTCTACGTGCAGTGAATGTGGAGTCTGTTTATAGAGACTAGAGTTCAGGTTACCACCGTTACAAACTGTGGAGAGCTGCTATTTCCAGACTGCAGCCATAGAGTTTAGCTGAGCTGGACAGGCTTGCTACCGCTCTTAATAACTATGAGTAACTCAAATTAAGCAGTGAATATCCATTAATGACAATATAACATGGCCTCAATGTTTATTTAATTGTTACTGAAGCAAATGTAACGTTAGCTGTGCTTACAACGGGTAATGAGGACGCCCGAACAGTTTTACCCAGAGCATAACGTTCTGGGCAAAAAGGTGAAGACCATAAATATCCTTTGAACCTCGCCAAATACCGAGAATCCCTTTTAAAAGTGCCACAGACTCAACGTTTAACCATGAGAAGCTTGAAATCCACAGAACCAGCCTGAAAATAATGACCCTTGCCATTCTGTATAAACGTTACGTCGTTGTTCAGCCTCTCAGGCAGCAAGTGTGGTATTAACAGCACCAAATCAAAGTTTTTTTAAACAATAAATAAATAAGGTTGAGCTGGCACTCTGGCATCAAGGTTTGTAGCTTTGACAGTTAGCAGCAGTTACCATCACACTCAAAGAAGACGGAGAAGAGAAACCGAGTGTCTTTAACTTGGGGAGACAACAAAATCCTGGAGCTCCTTGTTGTCAGAGCACAGAACAACATCAACCACCATGTGACACATCATGCCATTGTTACAGATCAGAAAGAACAGCCTGACATTTCTGTTATATGTCACACTACGTGCCAGATGTGCGATCATATGCTACTTGAAACCACTTACTTAGCAGTGTTTTGCTGATGTCAGTGAAATAAAAGGACTTGATTGTGGCTCAGCTGTCGATCTCTGTATAAACATGGCTTTGGAGAGGAGCCATAATACAGGCACAAATTAAAAGCATTGCCAATTTTGATGTTGATCCAAGAATTTTTAGTGATTACCAAATAATTAGTCAGGGTGACTCAGACAGCAGACTGTGTGGTTTGTCTTCCAATCAGTCGCTCCGTGACTGAGTGGTCACAGAAACTTCAGACCGGATGTATATCAACTCATTCTGCATTAAAGCTTTTCTGTACTTCATTATACAACTGTAGTAAGTGGTCAGACTCACATACTTGCTTGTGTACTGTGCATGTACATAGATTATAAATATAAATATTTAAAAGTATTACAGATATTTAATATAGGACTTGCAAATCAAAGGCTCTGGTTGGTGCAGTTTAGGAAAAAGTTTTATACGTAGACTGTGGTAGACTTTCACCAGGGTCCAAATGGAGCAGAGCAGGTGAGTAGCTGACGGAGCTTGTGGGCGAGTGGGGTCTTCAGCAGTTGGGAAGGAGCTGAGTAAAAGGATCATAACAAGAACAGGTGATGGAGACAAAGCTAGCTGTGACAAAACTACTTGTGAATGAACCTGAATCACAAAGAGAAACTAAAATCAGCTACTTGCAGCAACTTGCACAAGCAACAGTTAATTAGCACTGGCCTTGATCTGTGCCGTGCAGTACACTGAATGATTTGGCTGATGTCTGGTTTGTTTCTTGTTAAGGGTTAGGGTCTTGCTGCGAAGCGTACACACTTCTCGTGGCCTGCTGTCCAAGTTACACGATGCTGAAAGCAGGTGACCAGGGCTCTCTGTGGGAAGGGGATAGATGCCACTAACCATTTTAAAAAGTTAGTGTACTATCAGATGGACTTTGAAACTGCTATTTTAAGGTGAAAAAACCAAATGATGTTAATGTTAAAAACACATTTTCTCATTTTATTATAGCTGCAGAACCTGCAAAAATCCTAAACTTAAACAGTTGTTAATGTTTTTAGAGATGTGTCCCTCTAATTGCATCTACAGAAGAGTACAACTGAAGGTGTGCCCAGATTTAATGTAATTCAGATACTGCTGAAAGATGTATTTTATTAACACAGTTACCTGCTCACAGATCAGGGGGTGTTTGTGGCATCCAACGTGTTTTTCAAACTAAAAGTGAAAAGATTAATTCCTTCAGTAATAATTTGTGCAGTGACTAGTAACAGTAGTTTTAATGCCTGTGAGTATGTCGGTACATGTTTGAACACAGGGAGCGTGGAGCTCAGCTAATCACGTTGCAGAGACATTTTGTCAGTGTGTGTGGGAGGCATACTCAGCCCTAGATGCTTTTTGGTTGCCTCTTTTTCTGCACATAACCCAGTTAACGAAATGTTCACTCAGCAGGCACCCTTTCACACCCATAAAACACACACACACACACACACACACACACACACACAGTCACACAGTCGTGTTTTCTTTAATTTTGGGGACATCACATAGACTGGACCTCAGCTCCCTGAAAACTTCCCTCATAAATAACCACTAGCCTATCTGCCTAACCCAAACATTCACCGTCTTTGCTGTAAACTCCCATGATTTAAGTTATGGGGATACACAATATGAGTTAACACATCCACATCCACACACAAACACAAACACAGGCACTTCCCACCATCACTGTCATAACCAATTCATCCCTCCACACATGTAATACATCTCAGTGTTTCTTTGCCTGACACAGAACATTTAGGTGCTGTCCACTGACAACTTCTGTGTTAAAATTACACTTCACGATTTGTTCAAAGCCAAAGTGACTACAATCACAATATTATCCTGAAGTGTTATGAAGCCTGTTCAGTGTGACATTAAAAATGATGGGCAAGGAATGAGTTCTGTACTGACAAAAACATTATTACAACAGATAAAATCATCAATATGACATTTAAGATCTTATTTTTAGATGGATTTATTTCACAATTAACACAGAAGAAGCTATAATGGATAATGGACTAATGTGCTGTTAAATAAAATGCAGTATTAAAAACCATTTAGTCCTGGTTTGTCGCTCAGTAACTGAGTGAAATTCATGAGCTCTATTTCTTCACATGACGATGTCTTTTCTGATTTTTCACGGGGTTCACACCGACAAATTCAAAGAATGGACATGCTGTTAGACAATAAAAGATATCTGAATACACTGAGACACTGTTGAAGGACAAGGTTAAGCAGACAGCAAAACATTCCAGGATGAAGTAAAGATACTGCTGATTCCTAAGCCCAAGACAACTATACATTTAGCAAAGGTTTTAGCAAAGCCCTCCAGGAAATGAAATTCTCTTTTTTTCTTATTCTCTCTTTTCTCAGAAAGCTACCTTGATAGATGGGGAGGCAGAAGGAAAAGAACTGAATAAAGGTTGCAGCACAACTGAGAATCACAACTCCTCCATCACCATGGAAACTACTGAACAATCAGAGCTGCGGATGGACTGTGAAGTGGAGGTTGCTGGGGCTGATTCATCTGAGCAGGGGAAGGACTTCAGTGCAGATGATGAGCAAGTTTGTATAGAGACAGACACACCACATTCCCTAGGAGAAAACATAATGCTTGACCAATTATTAACTGACATACCAATTGACCCAATGGAGACTGGCAAGCCCGACTGCTATGAGACCAATGTTTGCACTGAAATGCCTTGTCAAGATCAAAAGGGTGCTTCGATATTAGAATCAGGACATGAAGAACTCAACAGGAATGAGTCAATTACTTCATCTATGTCCGACACCCTTTCAAGTGCAGACAGTGTTTGTGAGAATGAGGCCCTTCGTAAGAGGCAGGAAACACCTGAACAAGACCCTGAGAATGAAAAAGTCCCTGAGCTGGAGCAGTATCCTGAGCCAAAGCAAGACCCTGAGCCAGAGGAGTACCCTGAGCCAGAAGAAGAACCTATATCACATCAAGACCCTGAGCCAGACCATGACCCTGCACAAGACCAGAACCCTGAGCTAGAATTGTACCCTGAGCCTGAACATGACCCTGCACAAGACCAGAACCCTGAGCTAGAGTTGTACCCTGAGCCTGAACATGACCCTGCACAAGACCAGAACCCTGAGCTAGAGTCACACCTTCAGCCCCACGCTGAGATTGAGAATAATGACCTTAATCCTGAAGAAAGAGGTTATCAAAATCTGGAAATATACACAGAGGAAGAGCAGGAGTCTCATGACGACCTGTTTGAGCAACCCATTACAGGTGAGTCCATATTAGAGCAGTGCATTCGAGAGGAGGTGATGTCAGATGTGTCAAATGAGTCCTGCCATGACCTTGACCCTGACGACATGGATGAATGCCTCAGGGTTGAGATAGCAGCAGCTTCCTCAGATAGTGAGACAGATGAAAAATGGAGAACAATATTTTCCTCTTCTATAAATAAAGAAGATGATGACTCATATTTAGATAGTCTTCAGTTAAGTGCCCAGGAGCTCTTTGTGAAGAAAGTTGAAGTGACAGACTTTGAAGAACAAGAGGACAATGACTTTGAAGAGCTCTGTTTTGAGGTTCCACAAGTAGAAGAAGTTCTAGAACAACCTGTGGAAATTTCCTTTCCTACCCCTCCGCAAGAAGTTAAATATAACCCTTTAGGCCATCAAGGTTTGTCCAAAATCTCTGAAGATGAGAGTGAAAATGGCAGAGATGCCAATCATAACCACACCACTTCCTACCAACAGCAGCACATTAATGCAGATCCAAACAAGAAGCTACCTAAAGACTTCTGTGTGATACAGGAGACCAAGAGTGAGAATGTCAGCACAGAGCATGTGGACTTCCAGCTAGCTCGTAAACAATGGAGGGAAATGGAGGAGCAAACCATGAACAAGATTGTCTTGCCCACCACCAGGCAGTCCAGCTTCCACGGCAGTCACAGCTTCATGTACACACCAGTCCGGAATATTGAAAGAACCCAGAAGAAGGTACATGATCTGGAGAACTTAAGTCTGGTTAGGGATTATTCTCACACCCAATTCAGCCCCTGCTCAGAGGATTCTGGCATGGATGATTCCAGTTACAGGTCCCCTTACGATGACCCAGAAACACCAGTTGAAAGAGAGATTCGCATATCAATGGAGAGGGAAGAGAATTTTAGGAGAGAGAGGGGTTTCTCGCGGATGGGAAAATCAACTGATTGTGCTCCCTCACGAAGTATGCCAAGGTCCATAAGCACTCCCCTCACACCATCATTCATCATCACCTCCTCACCCACTAAGGAACCACTAAAAGATGAGGTCTCAGCAAACAATGTTATCATTCTCGACCCTAACAATGACTTTACCTCCAGCCCTAGAAATGACAAAGACAACGTGGTAACTCGGGTCGGGGAGTGGCGCTCCGAAGACAACAGCTCCAATGTAATCATCCTAGAGACATCCAATCTGATTATTCGCAGTGCCTCAGAGTTCTCCCTCAGCAAAGCTTGTGAGCAGCCCCAGGAAAAAATGTTTCTCAACAACCCCTTTTTCAAGCTGCGCTCAAGAAGCACAATATCACTGGTGGATGAAGAAATTAAGATGGTTAAACAGAGGGAGGAAGAGCTGAGAAAGGAGAGGGCAAATCTGTATGGCAAAGACAGTTTCAGTACAGAAAGGATGCTGTCAAATCACATGGAAACTTTGGCATTTGGCAATTCAGGTATGTCAACAATATACTGACTGCAGAGCAACACAACATTCACAACTCTCTGTTTGTAGATGCATTTTCTATCTAATGTTGACCTTTGCGTTTTTTATTAGTCGATGTACCAGTGAAGTGCAAGTCCTCTCCATCATCGCCAATGAAAACAGCCTACAGGATGGATCGCTCTGCTTTATCCTGTGATCACAGAGTAAGCCCCCGCTCAAACATTTTCTTTCCTAAGTTTTATTTAACAAACAAAATTATTAACATTTGGCAAGCTTTTTGATTTGTATTATACCTAATTAAAAATATTAGTATTACAAGTAATTAGCTTTCACATTTGTAACCTGTGTCTACCCTGTCTTTAGGTCTGACGTAACACCCTTTATAAACACTATATCTTGGTTCAAGCCCCATCTTTTCAACCTGCTGCAGTGCTGCGTCCTGTGTTGTTTAAGTAGATCTGGGTAACAAACAAAAAACAATCAAACTTTCAATCTGCTGCTTTCCAAGTGATGACAAAGATGAGGACATGGCTGCAGTTGACAAAATACATGTAACGAATAAAGAAAAAAGTTTGGACCTTAGCAAGTGGGTGCTAAGGTTAGCTAGCTAACATTAGCATAGATTCACTTAAAACCAATCCTGTTCGCATATCCCCGATAAAAATTAGGGTAACATATTAAACTGTGTTTTTGTTTGAACCAAGCAAGAGCACAGCTGATACTGTCCACAGCCAGTTAGGATTTCTGTCTCCCTAGCAACACAACACTGTTAAAATCATAACTTCTATGAAAGATATTCTCACAGGGTTGGTTTTCATATGAGCAAATGGATGCTAACGTTAGCTAGCTAAGCTTAGCACCCAATCGTAAAAGCCAAAACTTTTTTTTCATTCACCTAACGTTCTGTAAAAACTGCAGCTACGTCCTCACGTGTTTTTCATTGTTAGGAAAGCAGCAGAGTGAAAGTTTTATCATTATTTTTTTACTCAGATCTGTTGAAACAACACGGGACACAGCAATGCAGCATATTGAAAAGACAGGCTTCCACCTGGATATGGTAAATTAAAAGGGTGTCACATCAGATTAAAGACCTTGCTAACTCAAAGCAGCAATATTACCGCACAAAACTGATTCAAATATACAAGCTTCATTTGAATAACCCAAGAAAGAAGGTGAAAGTCAAGGAGCTGGTGGTGAATGAGGCGGTGGAGTAAGTGTTTGAATGAGCTGTCTTTCTCAGTTTCCAGAGGTCTACACAGGAGGAAGACGCAAGAGTGCCATGGCTCTGCGCTGGGAGGCGGGCGAGTTTACCAAAAATGACTGAAGAGGACCAAGTCAACATTTCGCCGTATGAGGGCATCGATTTTCAGTGTTATACTTATTTAAGTTAGATGCAGCGTTGCAAATGTTTGTTTCATGTTGTGACATAATCTGAGCTTTTGTGATGCTTTGGGCAAAATTAGCAAGACAATGAGTATGTCTGAGGCCACACTGATTTAGACTAAGTTTATAGAGAACTAATACATTCAGTGCTAAAATGTACCATAGAAATCGAAAACACTTGACTTTGGTCAGAGAATGTGCATTATTTTCATATACTGATGGCTCTGACATGTCCTAATCACTCCTGAATCAACACTCATAGCTGAAGGCTGCTGGTTACAAGACTGCAGCTCCTAAACCTTTTTGAGTAGGAAAGACAAGTGCCAACACACACTTTCCATTTAAAGCATTTATGATAGATGATTCTAGTATTTTGAAATATGTCAAGCGGTAATGGTATATACGTAATCTTTTCTGATAAGGAAAGAAAAAAATCAGCAAACAAACCAACAAAAAAACAGGCTGCAGTTTACACAAGAAAACCCCAGGTTACAGGCCTAGTCCACACGAACACAGGTATTTTTGAAACCGAACTTTTATGGCCCCCGGTTAAAAAAAAAATCCCGTCCA
>JAPQLA010000013.1:21737797-21757895 GCA_029822935.1 Naso vlamingii
TCCCATTGACTACCAGTGTTTGAGCTAAGCTAATTAGCGGTGGGTGAGCTCTGCCCGTCTCTTCCTTGTTACTGCATTTTCCTTTAAGGACCACACTTCTGTGGAAGTGGCCTGTTGATGTGACAATTACTTTGTTTTCATATTTCTTATTTATGAAGGGCAATAAACCTTACTCACAGTTAACCCACAGTTAAAGAAACTGCAAGCTGCCTTTTTTCCACTCTTGCAGGGTGATTATTCTCACATACTGCTATCAGCATAAAACAGTAGAAAATGCTAAGGTACCTTTTTGCAGTAGACCATCTGATGATCAAAGAGGAAAAACATTCTCTGCTGACTTTTTGTCTGAGGCTGTGACAGCTTGGTCAACTCCCCCGAGAAGATGAGATCAGAGCTTCGGCTGAGGACATCTTCACCCTGCATACCGTGAAAAACACACACACACGTTACTTACGGTGTTACTTGCCATGCATCAAATATTAGGAGGTGAGGTACCTTACCTCCCAGTCCTCTATGGAGCTCTGCCACTGTGCGATCTTGTCAATGTTCTCAAGACGCCGTTTTCTCTCATTTATCAACCTGGCCACATTCTTCATGGCATTTAAGGCGGCTTCCACGTCTTTGTAGTCCCTAAAGGTCAGAGAGTGACATGCAGTTAGTGACAGGGGCTGTAGCACAAATAGTCCAGTGAGGTTCTATTTTCTTATTGACAAGATATTCCATGAAAAGACTAGAACCATCAAATTAATGTATCATGCTAATACATTTTGTGTGTGTCTGCAAAGCCTGAGGTATCTTAGAGCTTAGAGCTTCACTGTTGTCAAAGAAAACTCTTGTTTTTGGTTTTTTGCTCCAGTGTTCCTTGATTAGCATAAACACCCAGTTTGTCTGGATCTTATCTGCTAGAGAAACTCATCAGAGCTCTCACTGTGGGTCAATCTGTCTTTTAAACTTGGATAAAAAAGATTAAATGACAAATATTACAACTTATATGACATAATATAGAACTACACAGAGCAAAGTAGAAAAAAGGAAACATGTTCCCAATCTGTGATATATTGATATTAAAAAGTTCCCCAAGAATAAACGGTTATATAGGCTACCTTAAAAAAAAACAACAACGAAGTTCTGGAGTTAAAAGCGTTAAAAATAACAGTGTGTTTACAGAGGACAGTCATTATGTGGCCATGTAAGATGCTTCAGACTTAAACGGTCTTCTGTTTATCAGAGTACAGCATGTTAGGATATGTAAGAAACATAAGCAGATCATTTCTAACGGTTTCTAAAGGTTGTGAATATTTATTTACTGAGGGAAACAGTGAGAGACAGTTAAAAGAAAAAAACAGGTAGTCATTGGACCTTTAAGCTGCTGTTAAAAAAGGTTAAAATTAAATACTGAAAATCTGATTTACGTTGACTGATGAGAGCTGGCCAATCTCCCAAAGGAAGAGTAATGCAGTGTCTCGTCCTGACGTCAGGTCACACATGAACCAGTGGATCTCCTGAAATGTTCCTACCTGTGCTGTGGGTTGGTGTATTTGAGCAGCTCCGCCAGCTGCAGCGGATACTTGCAGATCTTCTGAACCGGGGTGAGCAGGAAACCATCCAAGGAAATGTCAATCATTTTCTGTAGCAGTCGGCACGCCTCGAAGAAAAACACGTACTTGCTGACCTTCATGAGCTTAGAGAGCTGGAGGCAGGCGTTGGGATGGTTGTTGCAGTACTCTGAGTAGATCTGGAAATCTGTTTGCTACACATAAAAAACAGCAAGACGAAGGTCAGAGGCAAGAAAACTGTTCGGATAAAAAATTTACCCCCACTATCAAGAGGTTAGCTCTCACATATCAGCGGTGATGAGCAGTCTCATCGGATGTGAGCCTGGACAGAGCTGGTGTTTGTGCCGGCTGCTACACATGATTTTAGATTACTGTTGTCTTGTTGATGTGCTTCTAATGTGTCTACACTCTGTGTTCTGTGATGAACTGCCAACAGCCTCACAGACGACATAACAGTTTTCTAAAGCCCGTTTCCCCTGAGCGGGACAGGTCAGTTTGGGAGGGGTATCTGTATAACTGACCTGTACCGTCCTACTTTGGCACCCTTTCGTTGGGGCACCAACACACTGATCTGGTTCAAAGCAACACACACTGCAGTCCATTGACTACAAGCAGGCAAAAAGCTCATTTTAAGTGTTGCTGAACTGTTTATATATCACTTCAGTAATTTTTTACCATGTGGATTTCAAACATGCAGTCAGTTTATCTAAATAAGGCTTGTTTAAGTTTTCGGACTTGTGAGGAGCTGCAGCTCGCGGTGAGACCTGCCGCTCTGCTCGCTGCAGCAGCCCGACTCGTTACGCCGTCACTGCAGAGAGGAAGTTCACTGAGGAACCGATGATCTGTGTGGAGATGAAACGCCGGCTGTCTTGTTTCCGTAGCATTTTAAAACATGATACAATTTCTTTGTAGAAAAAAATCTATAATTGCAGCTGCTACGTTAGTTTGTGTGAATGTACACTTAAGACAGAAGAAGGCAGCTGCCGCTAAAGCTCTGCATGGTCACAATAAATAGATACATTAATATAAATGTATCAGTCTAATTTCATTTTATTTTACCAAGCTACATGACAGTCTGGATTTTTATTACAGCTACATTACAGACTGAGCACCATAATTTACTTTCTCTGTTAATTATGTTATTTTTGTATTATTTCTAGATAACACTTTATTTTGATGGTCCGTCTGTTGACACTTAGCTGCATGTCAACAGTGTGTCAGTTAATATGTAACAACACCTTTTCAACACATACACAACATGCATCCCACTGCCAGTTGACTGCAAGGTTCAAGTGGTCTACAGATCTGAGAAGAGTCCATCTGAAGAATCAGACATGTTACCACAAACCACTTCACTTCAGTACAAGACACGCCCCCGATGTCTTAGACCACGCCCCCATCGATGTCTTTACCTGACCCTAACCCTAACCCTCACCCCCTGATGTCTTAGACCCCCCCCATCGATGTCTTTACCTGACCCTAACCGAGCAGTCTCGTGCCTGAACCGAAACATTTCATTTTATAGAAGTGGTCAGTGCGCATGTCCCGTTTAATCACGGCACGAATGTGTTCTGTCGACAGGTTACAGACTCTCTGCTGTTCTCAGCCGTTTCTCACTTTCATTGGACAGTCCTAACACACGTCGATAGATTACTGTCATGTTCTTGATTATATGATGACATCACACTGTTGACTTTAACCGACATTATACAACAGTTAGTTCCAGCCAAGCATTTTGATTGGCTAAGAGACATTAAAATCGTGTTTCTTCAATCTGTATGTATTACTCCGCATCAACGCTTATGCGTTGCCATGGCAACATTCTAATTTACAGCTGTGATCAACAGTTACACTGTAACATTAATTCATTCAGCCGCTGCCAATGGACCAGCCTAAAACATGGATTTCTTTCAAAATCTAACGTTTGAACTGAATTCTGAATGGTCATGTGATGAGGATGAGGGGAAGCTGCATCCAGCTGTGCCAACATCCAGCTGTGCCAGTGTCTCATCAGCCGAACTGGACGAACGGGAGAAGACCAAGAATGAGGCGAACACTGTGAGGCAGATAGTATGGGCTGTCAGCTGCTTTCAAGCTTGGCTGCGTGTGAAAACAGTCACCCTGGACTTCCAGTCCAGTGAGAAGGCAGAGCTGAATGACGCTTTGAGACAGTTTTATGGATCAGTGCGGACCACCAAAGGAGAGCTGTGCAACCCAACCACGGCCGTGATGATAATACAGTACAACATCACTCCGGCTCATGTGATATTGCTTAAATAACTGAGTTAACTCAGAGGGTGTTGACTCAATGTACATATTGACAGTCAACACATACTTTTGTTGAATTTTAACTGACACTGTTGACATGTGACTGCTGATAACAAACAAACAAACAAACAGACTATCAAAATACAGTGTGACTTATTTGTACAGTACTTGTTAGGCACAATGCTTACGAAGCTGATGCGGCAATCACCATCTGGCATGAACCCCGCCTACCAAGTAAGGATTCAGTCTGCAGTGTGAACACAAGTCTGATGAGAGTTCACCGTTCCAAACCGTAACACAGTGAAGCGAACTGCACTGTACCACTCAGTGGAAACGCAGATTTAGTCGAAGAATTGATGTCAGGTTGATTTTATTGGCAGCTAGCTCTTATTTTTTAAGGGTTCAAGGTAATTTATTCCTATTTAGTTTTATTTAGTTGAATACATAAAATCAAAATTTATAATAATAAAAAACTAAATTATTTATTTGTGTTAAAATAATCAATTAAAGATTATTTATTTAATATTTATTTATTAATTAAAGGGATAGCTTTAACCGTTTTTCAATTTAACAGGTACAATTGGGGGCAGTTTACACAGCACAAATTTTAGCATCAACTGAGCACTTCTGTTCGTCCTTCCTTTTACGTGACGACGGCGTGCTGGTGCCCCTGAACGCAAACATTTGAAATCCGTTTCCAGAGTGGAATCTTTTGAAACTGCAACCTTCTTTCCGGCTGTGAAAACTGGCAAGCAAAGTGTCTGTGAACGCGGTGATGACGCTAATGCTAATGCTAATACTAGCGCAAGTCAATGCATTCTGCTCTAGCCATGACCAAACTCTGAGTAAACTCTCCACAGTGCACTGAGAGCAGGTCGAGTATGACGACAGTGTGTTGAGCTGAATTTAAGTGCTTGTAGAATAATTTTAGAAGTCAAACTACGAATGAATTTCTTTAATATGCAGCTGCTTAGAGCTTAGCAGCGACAGGAAGTAAATGAGTTTAAGCAGCTCTGACGGTTTGTCATTACCAACTTACACTGCCAACTACTGGCCTGACATGCACACTACAGATTAGATTAGATAGATTAGATAGAACTTTATTGATCCCTTTGGGCAGGTTCCCTCAGGGAAATTAAAAAGCACTTCAGGTTGTTGGTGTAAACACGAACGTATTTTGAAGAATGGAGGAAAGACCTTTCCATTTTCAGTAGGGCTGCTCTCATCCAAATGTGGCCTTAGGTTAACATACACTGTAGCTGAGTGTTGATAGGCTCCCTGTTCATGTAGTGTAATACACACACTTCTCTGATGTGCACAGATTATTTACCTGGGAACAAATATCTATCAATGTATCTTGTGCCCACCCAACAGCCTCTCAGGTAGCGACACAGTGAAATGAGGCCTAGATATAATTTTTTTGTCCTCTCTGCGGCCTCTCCGGAGGGTATCAAAGACATTAAACAATGAAAGAGGTGTGTCAAAGAGACAATGCTGATTAGTTAGAACAACTCAGAGGAAAAGTTTCTGACAACGACCAAAAAAATTAACTTTTGTGTGCCTTTTTTGTTTTTCTTTTAACAAACAGTAACATACAACAAACAGTATGGTGAGGAAACACTCCTGCAGAAATCCATTGGCTTTATGCAGATTTTTTGGAATGCGGTTGTTTTGATGGAATTTGGTGACTTAGCTTACGTGTTCGAGGAAGCAGCAACCAATCTCGCTGAGGTGCGGGTGCTCCTTATTAAACTTCTTCTCCAGACCTTTCAGGAACTTCCTCTGGAACCGGTAAATCTCTTCAATGTTGCCGAAGATGGTCCGAAGCTGTTCTTCAGTGAACATGTCTGTCCTCTTGCGGCACTGTTTGATGTAACCCTGAGGACAACAGAAACATACGACTGGAACAAAGGTCGAGCCCTGACAAGCAATCAGAACAGTACAGGTGGTGGGGAAGGAAACTGGTACAGGTGGAAAACAAAGTGTAGAACCAAGACAAAATATAAAATGCGGTGCATCACATGATCTACTCCAGACCTCACAGATGTCTTTCAGGTGTTTGATGTAGTCTCTCTCCGTGCTCATGATCTCATTGATGACATTGGTCCTCATCTGCTCTTTGCAGGGTAAACCTGGTCCGAGCAGCAGGCCCAGACCTGCCCGATCCTCCTCCCCACCCTGAGCCTCCTCCAGCTGGGCCAGATACTCCTCCATGGGCTCATCCTGGTTCACACGCAACTGAGGAGCATAGACGACACACGTTACCCACCAAGAATTCAGATTTTCTTCAACAATCACCTCCGCACGCTCCCTTGTGCAAGAGCACAACACACTTATTGTTAGCCTCATCTTACTGAGGATCCACAAAGAAATGAGAAAAAAAGGTTAAAGAAATACTGATCAGAGGACGCGGCTTCGTATCACTCAGTCTGCCAGCGTGTTGCAGCAGCAGTCAGTAATCTAACAGGGTCATTGAACACAGGATGGCCTGGACAGAGTCTCTCTCACCCGTACAAAGCTGGCAGGAAACCATCCCTCGCTGTCCAGGATGCGACCCCACCACCACTCCTTGTTTGTAGCATCTACAACTTCGATGACATCACCAGCCTTGAAGCCCAGCTCCTGGTCGTCCATGGTGACATGGTCCCAGAGAGCCTCGGCAAACACCACGCTGCCATCACTGATCAGCTGCAGAAGGAGCACCAGAGAGCGGACACAGGTCAGGCTTGTGTCGCTCCTTTCTACTGTCAGCACACGGTACAGCGGTACAGAGGGGACTTCCCACAGGACGTGCTGTCATTTCACGGTCCACACAGCAGCACTCACTCATACAATGAACAGGGCTGGGTACCATTAAGAAAAATTACAAAAAAATACTGACACCTTGACTTCAATACTAATTCCTGAACAATACTTTTTTCAATACCAATTTTATCTAATCTGTTTCGACAAAAGATTACATGACACACACTCCTGGTCAGCCCTGTTTCTGCGTGTGATCTGGGGTTTTTCCTGCAAAACACAAGAGTGCAGCCAGTCAACAGTAATATTAGATTTTGGTGCAACATGCATGCTGCATGTGCAGTGGCTCACTGATGCTGATCAAATTAACTCCTTTGGTCATTCAATTCCAAATTTCGATACCTGACATTTTCCAATATTCAATAGTATTTGGACAGTTTAGTCAGAACCATGAAAGTATTGAGGTTCGATACCCAGCCCTACCTTGCCAAAAAAATGAGCACAGATAGGGGTCGCTGAAGTCACATTACATTTGTAAACATGGTGAGCAGGGGCGTAAGAAAATACTGATACATATCGATGTTGCAATGTATCGTTTCAATTCTCAAAAACACTGTATCAATTTTTAATTAATAACTTTAATGCAAACATTCATGGCAACAGTTCATTTTATCAAACTCTCGACAGCTGCTGCTCAAAAACTATTGCTGTAATATTCAGATGGCACAAAAAATACTTTTTAAACTAAATTTTATGGATATTGTGATGTTTATACTATGACAGTTTTCCTTAAATAAGAATCATGTAAGCAATATATTGCCTCGCTTACAGTATTGGAATATATCATATCATATCTTGACCCCTGTAACGTGATGCATATCATATCACCAGACCAACACGCAGCCCTAAGATGGCGAGCGAGGACAGGAAAGGTAAGATGAGGGGGAGGGAGGGGGAGGAGGGGGATTCACTCTGTGAATCAGTGGAAGATAAACCAACATGTTTTTTGTAGGTTGATTTTTTTTTTAGTTGCCGTTGACTTTGAATGAAGTTTGATTTACAATGAGTCGACAAGATTACTGAACTAGTCTTAGTTTAGTAAAAGAGAGAAACTTGAATTCTGTTCTTTTCTTTGTTTCTTTTTTTTAGACTCACATTAGCACTTTTTGTAATTTTAATTTTTCAAGGGATGTTTTGTTGACCTACTTACAAGCACATCCGCAGAGATTTGCGCATGCGTCCTGCGGTTTACTTTCCGTTCATATTTGATTCCAAAATGATATGTGCTAATGCTAATGTGAGTCTAAAAATAACATAACTCCGTAAATAAACAAGTCACAACAAGCACACAGGACTGTTTAGAGTTGTTGGAAAGTTTATCTGATGACTTTAGGTGGAGGCAGGCTAAGCCTTCCCGTTGACTACCAGTGTTTGAGCTAAGCTAATTAGCAGCGGGTGAGCTCTGCCCGTCTCTCCCTTGTTACTGCACACACAGTCCAAAGAATGGGATCTATCTTCTTGTCTGGAACTCAGGAGGGAGGCAAATAACAACAACAACAAAAAAGAGCCATTCAGAATCATGTTGTTGTCTTTTTTCTAGAAAGCAGGAAACCGGCAGCTTGACAGTGGGTGCACTGAGGAACAAAATGGCAGCACACAATGAACAGGATTTAAAAATAATATTGCATTACTCGCGGCCTTTTAACTGATCGTGATTAACGTGTTAATGCTGACAGCCCTAATTCTGTCCATTTACTGTACTGACAAAGCTAAGGGAGGCTGTGGAACAGTTTGCTCACATACATCTTCAAGCTGAAAGTAAGAGGAACTTGGAGGCTACTGCCTCGTCTGGTACGGAGGGGTATTGTGAAACAGGACCGGCTGGTTAACATGCTAACTTCCATTGCTGTCTTTTTTGACATAATGTAAAAGCTGACACTTCACATTTCGATAAAAAATGCACATTAATTTCTGGAGCACCGTGAACATGTGACTGGGCCGTGGTGGATCAACTGCACAGGAACAGAGGAAGGGGATGGTGCCAGTGTTACTGATGAAGACTGTGCAGTGGTCATATTTCACACCACCTCCAACGCACCACCAGTTTCACTGCATCAACATGGCCCCAGGCTCAGCAAAGACCACCCATGATCCTGCTTGGCCTCTTCCTCCTGCAGACGTGACACAAATCCTCCTGGACCACATCAGCGAGCTCCTCATGTCTCTCAGGGACGCTCTCTGACTCTGCTTCACCAGAGTGAATCGAGACAGAGTTGTTTTACTTTTCTTAGCTCCACTGAGCCATCACAGCAATGAGGAAAACATGATCTGGCTGTTGCTTAGCAACTCACCCACACCATCTTGTCTCTCTGCTGCTTTTCTCTCTAGATTCCTCTTTGACTGCATGACACCAACATATCCTGCACGAATGCTGTGATAGTAAACAGCTACACTGAGCTTGATGGAACAAAAACACGGAGAGTGGGTCTAAGAATCACTACGGCAACAGCAATGGTTCACACACACACACAAACACACACAGACACACACACACCTTTCCCTCTTAGGGGCTTGTGGCTCAGACACACAGTCACGAGGGATGAGACAATAATCGTTTTTATCGTTAATTGCGATACAAAACACTCAAAATGATTTAATCCTGGTGAATTTTAATTAATTGCATAATTGTCATTGTGGATTTAAGTGTCAGCTATGTATTCATAGCTGACATTATCACCTTAAATTAAATTATTACTGTTTGACTGTCACAGATTACTGTAGTTAAACTGCTCTCACGGACCTCTTTACAGTAAAATAAACGTGTCATATGTGTTGGTAAAGAACGCCAGAACATGAGATATGCTGCTGTTTCTCTGCAGCACTTTCAAAATAAATAATATGTGGTTTACCATCTGTTGTTCAAGCTGAATTATTAGCCTGATAAGCCCATTTCAGGCACCATTGCTGCGTTGTGGGCTTAGCACTGCTGATGTGACTGACACAAGGAAATACAAACAAGACAGGACATTTTTGTCTCCTACAGCGGAACAATGATCAGTGCAGTTAAGGGCGGTCCACACTGAGCAGTGTAACTTTATCAAGAACTCTGTGAGCATCCACACTGATGAGCCGTAACCATGTGTAAACAGCAGCACAGAGCTGTTTTTACATTACACTTCAATGTGTAATTTGCAGCCTAATACTTTAAATGTTTAATTAATGCATACCCCAGCTGTCGAGAGTGATGATTAGAGTCATGTTAGACAGTCAAAAACGTTTCTCGAATGTCATCAACCAGCTTAAAATTTAATTTTATTCAACGACCACCTCTGTGCAAACCAAGTCATGAGATGCTCAAACCTGAACGGTTTTTAATCCAAACGTGTGGATTAAGAACATGTATGTGTTGTGCACGTTTTGTGCACGTGCTCATTTAGAGGCAAGCTCCCTCTTGTGGCTTAAGTAGGACACAACTTGTTTTCATATGCAGTGCCGGGGAGTAACTAGTTACATGTAACAGGTTTTTATGTAATTTAATTACAGAATAAATGTAACTGTAAGCCGTTACAGCTCAGGCTCAGGCTCAGGCTATATGTTGAATAATGTTCATTTTGTTGCTTTGCATGTTTTTGATGTGCACAGTGTCGTTTTTGTCATTTCCAGTCAAGACCATTTAGTAAAGTTTGATGCTTTTCATTGGTTCTCTTGTTCGAAGTTGCAGCGCCCCACGTCTGCCACTACCACTGCCTGGTTTCAACATTTGAAAATCGTGAACAGTTAAAATAATTTGTTAGAAACTTTAAAAAGTCAGGGCATCCGGTGGCTCAGGTGGTAGAGCAGGCACCCCATATACAGAGGCTGTGTCCTCACCGCAGTGACCACGGGTTCGATTCCACCTGTGGTCCCTTGCTGCGTGTCATCCCCCCCGTTTCCTGTCCACTCTTCAGCTGTCCTAGCTGAAGTTATCAGATGTAATAAGTTATCGAATGTAATAAGTAAAATTACTTTAATAAAGTAATTTAAATAGTTACATTATTTATTACATTTGAAATACACTAACTAGTAATCTGTAACCTATTACAATTCCAAAGTAACCTTCCTCACACTGTTTATATGTCCTGTGATTATGATTGGCTGTCAGTGTTGTGCAGTGAGACAGGTTTTAGGAATGTTTCTTCAGTAAAATTTTGCAGAAGTGGCAAACCAGCTTAAGAGTGAGAAAAATTCATCAAAATGTAATCGATTCATCGTCCACAATTACTGCACAAAACCCAGTTCAAGAGACATTTGAAAGAGTCAGTCACATTCTGTCATAACCAAGCTTTGCTTTAATGGTGCCGATCTATGTGAAACCCTTCCCCATATATTATGTACAGTGAACATTATCCTCTAATTTCAATGTGAACACGAATAAAACAACAAATACTTCCGATTGTGACTGTAAGTTGAGCATCGTTTGCTCCTCACATACATCCCAGACAAATATGAGAAGGGAAACGACCGGCTGCTCAGCAGAATGAATCCAGTTCTGATTTTTGCTGTAACAAAACACATTTTCCTTCACCAGTTTGGAAACATTCCTCTCCAGCGGCCCCAAAGAACTTGCAAAGTGTAATCATGTCAAATTTATTCAGAACAATAAAGACGAGGGTTGATTGTTGGACAAGTTACTCAGAAACTGTAATTAGTTACTCATTGCTGATTACTCCTTAAACTCCTCAAAAAAGTTGCACTTTACTTATTATTTTATACCAAAAGGAATTAGTTATGTTACTTGCTAATTCACTGTATGACTTTAGCAACCTGCCCCACGTCCCGAAGCCTGTTCAGCTCCCAAAATTTAATCCACTTTATTGGAGATATGTAGAGTGCAATGTAACATGAAACAACCTTGTTTGTTGGCGACTAATTTAAAGACATGTTTAGGCAAAGCAACACCATCAGCAGCTTATTAGGCCTTTAATATTAATGACTGTTTAAATCCAAAAATTCCTCTGTCAACAAATATTTATCAGAACATGCACGTACATGTCATTGTCATAAGACACCTGAAAGAGGTCAAAAAACATTTCGCTCTCTACTACTTGGAGCAGCCAGCAATAACTGTAACATAACTGTTTAGGCAATTTTAATCCCTCAACTAGTTACTGGGAAGAGTAATGAAATTACAGTAATGTGTAACTGCTTACCCCTGCCGTGTCTGAGTTGAGTTATTTTAGTTCAAACACTGGCCATTCATCAAAAACAAAAATCTATAGTGGCTGTAGGAGTTTGTCGCCATGACCGAGACTTGACTCCTTTTTTTGGGAAACAGACAATCAAGTCATGCACTGATAGTTACGTACATGTGCTTCAGGATGTGTCCTCTTTAAATGCAGTTTTATCTTGTTCTGCAGTCTGCTTATGTGGTGCTGACGTTACACTTCTCACCCTCTTCGTCATTTGACTTTGGTTTCAGATTGAGGACAAACCTGTGACCAGCTCTAAGTGCAACAGTGACTGCAGCCTTTCACAGCGTAAACACATCTCCGTATGCTAACCTTTGCAATAGTTTGTACAATACTGGAAGTTCAATGCACAATCTTCTCCAGCTATTTACAAACTTGTGCAATTACTTTAACACTTCAGCACCTAAAGCACTCTGAGGCTTCCCGTCCCTTTTCCCCGCCGTGCCTTGCTGTATCACTTCTTGCATTGTCGTCTGTCTGTCAGCTGGTCACAGCTGTCAGTCATCTTTGTGGTTTTCATGTTTATATACTTGTAGGTTTCTTTTTTGTTTTTTTGTGCCATCAGCCTGCAAATCAAGCATAGCAGTATTCAGTCAGGCCACGAAGTCAAGCTCAAGCTGTCATTTAGCTGTCATTGACTGCAATCAGCTGATCAATCAGCTGATGGTCAGCTGATCACCTGCTACTCATTTCATTGGCCAAGCCAGAAAAAGGCGCCTTAGTTAAACTGCTCTGGTCTGCTGCTTCCTCTGCAACCCACCTCCACCCTCCACCCCAGCTCCTCCTCTGATGCTGGTCTGACTTCATCAGTGTCATCATGTCGTCACTGTGCACATGGAGGGTTCCTACCCCCCCCCCCCCCGCCTCAGGCTGAACACTCGTGGAAGGGCGGGGAGCTCCCAGAGCAGAGCCACGCCGCCAAATTTAACTCGCTGCAAAATGGAAATCAAATATATTCTTTTGACTATCAAGGTCCTGACTGAAATGTTCGTTAATGTACACTGTTCTACGGTGGCCCTGAAGTGCCAATCACAATCACAAAATGAAAACACAACTACACAAAGTACAACACAACAACAAATCACAACAAACATGTAGAATTCATGACCAAGCAGGAGTTCAGTTTAGCCGTTTAGGAAAAACAATTTTTTTCCTTTTTGTTGTGTTTATTCTTTGTGTTGTGTTTTTTGCAGTTGTGTTTTTTTTCTTTTGCAGTTTTGTTTTCCTATTTGCGATTGTGTTTTTGTTTTGTTGTTGTATTTTACTTTTTGCAGTTGTGTTTTCATTTTGTGATTTAGATTGGCACTTCAGGGTAACTGTATGGTCCCTATTCTAAATGAATTATTATTTGATAAATATCATTCTCCCTAAAGCTCTCCAGTTTTTTCTTTTTCTTTTTGCAGTGTGTAACACTCTTACAGATAGTTTCTATATGCAGATTTATTTTTGTTCTGTTATGTATAATGTGTATCAGGAGAAAAAATGATTTAGTGAAATTCGCTCACAGTATTAATTTAAACAGGAAATGTGGATACATTCAGTGAAAGCCAATAATCTCATCTCTTTATTTCCACATAGATTACTGACAGTAAATTATGTTTGCAAGTTGTCAGCACTCGTTTCAAACAGCGTATCATGTGATGCGAGCTCTGACGGACAAACTGCTGCTCGGCAGCCGAGTTCAGCAAAATGAAAACAGCAGCCAAAGTTTACGTGAAAATACAACCCATTTTAACACTAGCCTCTGCTGCTGCCCAGCTGTCTGGGTGCTAACTGTATCACTAATGAGTTGACCATCTTTATAATATTACACTGATATTATAAGAAATGTCACCAAATGAAAGAAATGGGCAGATTGGAACAGCACCCAAATGAAAGGCTGTCTCTTCAGCTCTGTGGTAAGTGATCAGAACACAAGCAGTCGTGCTTATCTAAGAGCTGAACAGCAGTAACAGGGTCACCGCAGAGTGTGTTACATCACCTGAAAACGCTCTGTTGTACCACTGTTGCTTTGTCCAAACCAGATTCATTGCTTTAAAAAAAATTCTGCATTGGAAAGTGTGCTCTGTGAAAAAGGGATGCTGATTTTTGGAGAGATGTTGCTTCTTCACTTCAGTGTGTTACATCTGATCCCTATCAACAAATCCAACCCAACCCAACAACGAACATAAAGTAGGAACAAGACTGTTTGCGTGTCCAAAGTCTCATATGTGTTGTTCCTGAGTGGCTGGTGGCCAACTGTTGTTTGTCATTTTAAACGCATCTTAAAATAAAACTGTTCGTACGTGACATGCTTCTAAAGATTTGTCTCCGATGGGAACTAACAGTGTTGGAGCTGAATACCACAGAGAGGGTGAATTCATAAATTCAAAAGGAGTAACACTTTGTTGGTTTGGATCATTAAAGAAAAGCCTCATCCCTCAAACAGCACGTGCTGCTGCACTGAGCTGCAGTATGAAATCAGCGGCAGGATATCTGAAAGCCTGGACCGGGCACAGTCATTACCGGAGGTGTGAGAGAGAAAGAAAAGTTTCTTCTACTATTCCAATGAACCCACAGACATTTCACAGATTTCTGAAGACACTGATACACACACATCCTCCGTTCACACACACCTGTGTTCTCCTGCTGCCATGTTGGACCCCCATCAATCCCATCAACAGGCCACGCCTCCTCTGTTTCTTGTTGCCTCTGATTTTTTTCAGTTTATTTGGTCTTCTCCTCCATGTAGAAGCATATGTGCGTGTGTGTGTGTGTGAGAGAGAGAAACTGGAGGTCTGTCTGTCTGTCTGTGTGTCTGTGTGTGTGTGTGTGTGTGTGTGCACTCTACTGGAAGGCCAGCAGAAACATGAGCACTACGTTGATGATGATGAGCAGCATCATGATGAGGAACACCACCACTTTCTGCGTCTCTGGAGGGAGGTTGCAGCGCAGCATGGCGTTGAAGAAGCCCATCCTCTGCCTGCTCCACCTCCCTGAGCCGCTGCCGCGAGCCATCAGTCCCCTGGCCTCCTCCTCTTCCTCCTCCTCAGCACTGCTGCCCCTCCCCCTTCGTCTTTCCCTCAGTGCCGAGCCTCCACACCACACCACGTCACCTCGCCCCCCTCTCCGCCTGTCTCTGTCGCCGTCCACCGGTGCTGCTCTCTTCCTCTGCTCGGCTCCGGCGGTCGCCTCCTCTGCTTCTCCTGCCACTTTGCCGATGCCCAGCGTCGCCCCGGCCTGCCAGTGAGGCTGGGTGCCTGTGTGTGTCAGCGAGTGTGTGTGTGAATCTGCTCGTCTGTGAAGCTATTTGTGTGTTACGTGTTGAGCATACTCCCCGTCCTCCTTTACTACCTTGCTCCTCTTTGAGGGAAATGCACCTCCCGTCTTGTTTTTCTCTCTCTCTTTCACCAGTTTATTTGTTTCTTTTTGCTTCCTCTCGTCACTCTCTCGGTCAGAATGTCAGGATAAAAGATGGACGACGGGATGCCGCATCTCTCCTGCTCATGCCTTCTCGTCTTTTCCTTCCTCTTCGTTTTGTGTCTTGGTCCGCTTGCTTCCAGCTTGTTCTCTTCTCACCGTCACCGATATACATTTAGATGTTTCTCTCTCTAAAACCAACCTGCCATTTGCTCTCCCTTCGGCTTGTTTTCTTCCTCTCCTATCCCTCCGTCTCTGCCTGCCTTGTCTCTCCGTTAAGAGCTTCTGCTAAAATGGTGCTCGGTGCCGTGCCTGGAGCTGTGCTGCCTCAGCCATCCATCTAACTACCAGGATCACCCTCTTTTCTTTTTTTTCCCTTCCTTCTCTTCCTTTTTTGTGTGCCCACCCTTGTATAGCTGGCAGCCAATCAGAATGCAGAGTGTGTCACCGTATCCTGGATACCAGAGTTGAGGCAGGGCCATAGCAACCTCTAGGTTTGTGAGGAGGGGGCGGGGTGTTCACATTAGAGGCATGGGGGGGTGGGGGGTGGCTAATGGATGAAACTCAGGGGAAATGTGTGAATTGTGGGGGGGTGGGAGGAGCACTTATTCTAGTTACAGTTTATTTGCTGCTTTCTACATTCACTTTGATCAAGACTCTTTTTAATAGAATAATTTATATTAAAAAATCTATTTTATAGATGCACAACTTCCTTTAAAATCCCAACAATATCATAAGGAGAACCTGGAGCTCTGTTTTATTTTTCAGCAAATTCAATGAAAAAACAACTTTCCATCTCTCAGAACTTTCTGACTTCCTCGCCCCGTCTGCAGCTCATCGGACCTGCTCAGGTTAATGCTGTTCAACTAAATGTGAAATGTTTAATTTTGTTAAAAGAGCAGTGACCACTTCATCTGTGATCACTGTTTTATTCTGACTTCTTGTAGAAAATGCATTGCTCACCTGTCATCACGTTTGGCTAGTCATTTATTATTAATAATCTACAGACTCATAAAATATGAATTGCAGACTTTGAAGGAATGTGAAATAACGTGTAAGGTGCATTTTTCAGTTAAACTGAAGTTATCACAATATTGACAAATGAAACCAGTGAATACTTTTCAGTAAAAAAATGAAGTACAGATTATTTTACACAGGAGCACAGAGGACTGACGAAGAGCCTCTAAACACGGAGGCTTCACTCTTCAACCAGCAGCACAAAAGATTTTAACAATCATCACAGTTTTAAGGTGGACACCCGAAACAAGAGTCACCAGTTCAGCATTCCACCAGATTTATTTATTATAATACAGTCACAACCGACCCTTCTGTTCCTGAAGAATGACTTAAAATATTAGCCAGAAAATTATCAGGTTTTGGTAAAAAAAAAAAAAAAGAAAAAGAAAAAAGAAAGAAAAAACAGGTTTTGTTGGATTTCTGTGACCTTCACTCCTGAACACCAAATTTCTGATCAGTTCATCCTTGAGTGCAAGAAGATGTTTGATTCAGTTCACAGACACTTGCTTAAAGCAGCTTTATACAAAATTCAGCCTCATCAGATTTCAGGAAGAACTCGTGTTGTACTGACGTCACACACCCTCTCTATGTTGTTATCCAGCTTCTCAGTTTCTGTGTTTTGGTGCTGCACGTTCATGTTAGTTCATGTGAAGCCCCTCCCTTCAGAACGATTGGCCCCGCCCCCTTTATAAAATGCCACAGCGAGAGAGGAGCAGCTGAAATGATTTTATATTTAACACAGGCTGAGCTAACATTATGGAAGGGTGGGAAGGCTAACATCACAAGCTGTTCAATGATCACATAAATGTTGTGATACTGTGTTGTGAGTGAAATTCTGAACCACCACGCATCGAGGAAAGACACAATTAGACATTTTTTCACTTGAGGTCAAATCACATTATCCTCCAGTAGCTAGAAGCAGCTACATTCCAGAGCTAAGTGCTAATAGCTGCAGGTCTGGCTCAAGCACGGCGAGCCTACAGACAGACGAGTGGGAGGGCTAGAGTCTCGAGCTGTTTAACAGTCACATGTCGGGATTGAGATTCTGATCCAGAGACAATTAGACATTTTCTGTTTGAAATAAGGTCACATTATTATCCTCAGGGCAAACATGACGCTGCCACTGAGCACTGAGTGGAGCTGCTGAGGACAGGGGGTGGGGCAGGTGGAGTGACGGGGGAAAGGGGAGGTGCGGCTGACATGCAGGTTTGATTTGGTGTAAAGCTCATACTGAACTGAGACCACAGGCAGTGAACTGGTTTTGTACAGAGCTCCTTTAATGCTTTTTTTAAAAAAAAATAATATTGTGCTCATTAGAGCAGGTCTTGCAGACAGACCCACAGACAACCGGAAAATACAGCCGTCACCAGTGCAAAGGCTTATTATTTCCAAGCAATCAATGTGCAGAAAAAGTGGCAGAAATTTTTTGTTTTGGCCCAAATAGTGGGGTTTTAGGCAGCGTACTATATAGCTGGTTAGGACCAATATGGAGCCTCACTGTTGCTTTTAAACTGTCCTTGCTCTCAGTGCATCATAGTAATAAAAATGAGGTAGAGAAACGTATTAATACTTTTATCAACTCATCCGTATATCTTGTATTTTGAAGGCTCAACATTCAGAAGGTTCTGTTTTGAGAGATTTGATAGAGAAGATCAAAAAATAACTGTACAGTGTGGTGACAAAAATGGTGGAAATTGATACTTGCATATGTACTTGAGCTAATTAGCCTGTGACAACTAACCTGGCAAAGTCACGGAGTCATCGTTTTCTGTGGTTCCACCTCTTGACAGACAAAACCTCGATATGAATGTGAAATCATAATGAAAATAAAATATGCTCATTTCATTCCCAAACAGCCAAAGATACTGAGTTTAAAGCACTCTAAACAGAGAGAAGCAGCAGCTCGTCACATCGTAAAGGCTTCAGTCTGAGAACACCACAAACAAACAAATACACACACACACACACACACACAGACGCAGCTGCCTTCTGTCTGGATCTCTTTTCAGCCAGCTTACATCTCATCCAATCTGTATGAGTCTACAGCAGCTGAGCCTTGCACCATTTTGTTGAAACACACACACATTTGAACTCTTGTTACAAAATAACAGACATCAGTATTCCACAGGATGGCAGCAAAACACCGGCTGTCTGGTTTTCAGGGAGAGGAAAAAAAGGCGGGTGATGCGCAGCAGACTGACCGACTCTGTTTGATTAGCTGTCATCATGAACCAATCCAGCAGCATGTACATTAGCCCAGTCTTTGACAATGAGGAGAGGGTGATAACTCTGACTAATTGATTTCAAACATGATTTTACTGACAGATTATTAGCACATTACTCGGTAGTTTGAAAATGAATCATTTGGCACCAGACAGCAAAGAAACCAAACACAGGGTCAGACCAGGGAGCCTACAGGTTCTAGTTATTTTCCAGTTATCTAATTGGCTAGCGTGGCTTTATGTTTAGGGTTACATCGACTTCTGTTGGTCTGACATGCTGTTAACAGTGCTTCAATTTTCAAATTTTATTTTAACAGGGATTTCCTTTTGTTTTTTTTGAAAAGAAGGGGAAAAACTCCATTTAAAACAATACAAGTATTTGTGTGGAGAAGAGCTAAAAACCTAAAGACTGCTTTTCATCAGTACTATATTTGTACTGTAACCCACGGCTGCTGGAAAACGTGTCGAGGAGAAAATCTAATCGGTCTTTGTTAGTAAATTGTAAATGGATTGTATTTATATAGTGTTTTTCTAGTCTTTTCGAATACTCAAAGCGCTTTACAACACAAGTCAGCATTCACACACACACACAGTCACACACAAAGGGCAGGTGTGACTTCTCTACAAAGAGCCACACACATTCACTCACCCATGGTGCAGCCATCGGGAGCAGTTTGGTCCTTGCCCCCCCCTCCCTCCTTCTGCTTAGTGTACAGCCTCAGGGTGCCGACTTGGGACGAAGTCCTCCGTGCATTATGAGGAGCTTCCTTCTCTCAGTATCAGTGGCCTCTATCTCTTCCTTTGGCCAGTTAATTATTCCAGCGAGGTATCTGATGACCAGTGGTGCGTATGTGTACTATTCATGATCAAAATATGCATTGATGTGGGACCTATGTAAATCATTTAGTGTCACACTGTGACACTTTACGGAGGTGCTGTAAGAGTTAATGTGTCTTTCACTATAACACATTTTACTGAGCTCGTGCATTAGCCGAATCCAGAGCACGTATCCATGACAACTAAATAACCCAGCAACCTTTGAGCTTGGTTTAACTTCCCCTCTTAGCCAAAAGGCAGGGAGAGTCATTCCTGTCCTTCACCGAGGCCAGGCTGTGATTCGTTGGCTGTCATCTTAACGTTGCATTTGCCACTTCCTGTCCGTTCAGTTAACCTACACGCATCTGTAGGAATGGTGTCATTAAGCCTACGCCGTTTTGTGATGTAAAGAGAGCGAGAATTGATGATTGCAGTTAAAGCGTACATGTGAATTCTGTATACATTTTGCGAGATTCCATCCTTCCAGCGTATAAACATGCAACAGAGAACTGCGAAGGGACGATTACCGTAGGGGCATGGCTTTGTGCTACATAGTGTGCAATGCAGGAGACCCAGATCAGAACACAGCTCACACTACCTGGAACAGCCATACAGAGCAGGTAATCAGAGCTGACCAGCCAGGAGCAGCTGCTGTCACACTTTATGTCTGCATCAGAAACAAGGAGAGTCCACTGGACCCTCAATGGATACATCAACTTTTTTTTTCTTTTTTTTTCTCATTTGCATCCCTCCTGAGTTCCAGACAAGAAGACAGATCCCATTCTTTGGACTGTGCGTGCAGTAACAAGGAAGAGACGGGCAGAGCTCGCCCACCGCTAATTAGCTTAGC
>JAPQLA010000013.1:21761418-21772578 GCA_029822935.1 Naso vlamingii
AACTTTCCAACAACTCTAAACAGTCCTGTGTGCTTGTTGTGACTTGTTTATTTACCACATTATGTTATTTTTACACTTGAATTAGCACAGATGTCATTTTAGAATCAAGTACGTACTGGAAGCAAACCACAGGGCGCATATTCGCCAGTAAACAGCAGCAGAAGAAGAAATACATAAAGTACTACCTAAGTGGAAGTAGACAGTAGTATAAACTGTGCTCTTGCTTTGTTGAAACAATAATCCTTTATCAGAGATATCAGCGAAGGGTGGGTTCGGTTTTAGTGAACGGGTGCTAACGTTAGCTAACTACTACTATTTTGAAAAAGCCAAAACTTTATCTTAATATGTTTCACGTACCAACTGCAGTCATGTGCTCTTGTTTTTCTAACTAGCACAGCACTGCAGCATATTGAAAAGACGGGGCTTGGACGTGTATAGAGTCATTTGAAAGGGTGTGACTTAGAGACCGGATAGAGCAAATCAGCATCTCGCTCTGGCCTGTCAGGTGCAGCTGAAGTTGTATTGCAGAATACCTGAAGACAAGGTCAAATTAAAATGGTCTCTTTCCATTTTGAAAACATTGATGCATATATTGATAATTTAAAATTTTCAGTTTTTTTATGAGTCCAGCACTGTCCTTCATGCACAATGGAAAATCACAGTGTCAAAAATAACACACAGTAACACTTAGAGCCATGAGTATAGTCAAAAAAATGTTCTTCGTGTAGCTGTTTTGTGATTAATCATTTTAAAGACGTCTCATTGCTTCTCACAATGATCCAGAGATATTCATCATTGTTTGATGGAGTCAGCATCTCCACATTGCTTACCTCATTGATGGCTAGCTGCTCTCCTCCTCCACCTCCTGGGTGCCCAAAACGATGACCAGAACTGCGAAACTCTTCATACAGTAGATCCTCTTCACTGCCCAGTTCATCCCCAACCCCAGCCTTCTCCGAGGAGCCATCGGGAACAACCACCGCTGAGGCAGAACGGCGAGCAGGAGCAGAGCAGAGACAAAAACAACAGAGTTCATTAATTCATCAACAGGGGTAGAAATGATGTGTTGACTTTAATTCAGTGTGAATCTGTGGGTGATAAATGAGAAATTCTTCAATAAAGCAAACAAGAAATATGCAGGTAGGCTTGCAATCATATGAGCCTTCACAGGAAGTCATTTATTATTTATTATGTAGACAGAACCTAGCAGACACCATGTAGAAATTGACCTCTAGGCAGCTGTTTGCATTTGTTCTCTCATCCTGTTCTAACTCATAATGACAGGATGCACAAATGTAATGTTATGTGATCCCAGCTCATGCAAATGGCTGAAAAGAGAGGACAACAGATGATTCTCTTTTGGAAAAAAAATCTAAATTAAGAGGCAGTAAGACTGTTTTGAATTTCTTACAGCCAATGCAGTGAAGCACATGCATGACAAGCAGTTTGCAGATACAAGTAAGACACTATGTTTTTTTTTTTGTTTTTGCATTAAAAAAAATTTTCTTGTGAAAAATATGGAGAGTCAAAAATCACAAAATACATTTGTAAATCCTTCTGTGTGCATTCCTTAGTAGAGATGTGTTTGATTCCACTGGTAGATGGTCAATGCCTTTCCAATATATACTAGGACTGGGTAAAAAAATCAATTCATCAGTGCATTGCAATATATTTCTTCCAAATTCATTATCAATTCAGAAAATCCTGAAACTGATTCTTTCCGTTGCAATGAAGCCCCACTCCTGTAGGGGCAGTGAGGGTGCTGCTATACTGTGATTCGCGTTGTACTGAAGCCCCACTTGACCAAACTATACTATACTATAACTCACTCCCTATTCCCTATGTAGTGTTTTTTATGTAGTGAACTA
The DNA here is from genome assembly GCA_029822935.1 of Naso vlamingii. Taxonomy (NCBI): domain Eukaryota; kingdom Metazoa; phylum Chordata; class Actinopteri; order Acanthuriformes; family Acanthuridae; genus Naso; species Naso vlamingii. The sequence goes on from JAPQLA010000013.1 coordinate 21,763,287, forward strand.
TACAGGGAGTATTTGAATGAGATTTTGGACACTACATAGAAATTTTCTGAACATCACTGCGTCAGCAGATGTGTCGGATATTCTTGCCGTGCAAGCGGCCGCGCCCAGCATTGTGTAAACAAACCGAGCACACAGAGTACAGCACTGACATGTGCGGAGGTTGTGTTGATGTTGCATCATGTTTTTTTTTAATGTTAAATGACAAATAAACCAGTGAAATTCCAATGATGTGGATATGTTTGTTTTGTCTGCTATGGTCCTGTGTCCTGATTGGTCCTGATCGTAAGCTGTAATCGCCCGCAATAACTGTAACAGTTCACAAACTCACGAGCTAATGGCTAATTTAGCTATCGTGGCTAAAGCTGTCAGAATATAACTCCTCTGAATGTTTCGCTACTTTGGGTAAAGCTTTTGCTTTTCACCGCAAATGGAGGCGAAGACAAACTCACCTCAGGCGTTTATGAAGATGTCTTTGGTTGATGGCTGACCAGCTTCTATTAGTTAACACACTAACTTTTTTTTTTTTAAATATTTTGCATTTACACCAAAGAGGTACAACAAATATCATTACAATTACAACCAAAATGTACAAAAAAAAAAAAAAGTTAAAATTTTGAACAAGTTTTGAACAAGCCAGGGGTGTCCAATGTTCAATTTACGAGTTCTTAAAGAGATCAAACAAAATTTCTCTCAAAATACGAAACATCTTTGCAGCATTGCTGTTCTTCAGTTATTCAGTTGAGGTACGGTACTGTTTGTGTTCAACAATAAATCAATGGAAGAGAGTTTCAAGGAAGCTCATTTTGATTTGTGGATGTGAAATTTTCCAAGAATTATGAGGAGTTGAATAATATAACTGTAACTGACAGACAGCCCATTGAAATCAGAATATAACATGACATCAGATACCTTAATCTGTACATTAGTGCCCATTTTTCTTTTTCTTTTTTTTTACAGTCTTTCATATCTGTCCAAAATAAATTTGAGTGTTCATGGTGAAAAAACAAATGGATTATGCTTTCCTTCTCTGATTTACCAGAAACACAAGAATTATCTACATTGAGTTTAGGTCTTTCCAACACTTCTTTAAAAAGATAGATTCTGTGTAAAATCTAGACGGATTTTTCTTTCACTTTGGTAGTGAAACAATATTTATTTAGAGTCTACCATTACATGCCTTTTCCCACAGTAAATTGCCCATGATAGAAGACCCAAAAAACTTTGCTGCAGGAGGAGTTACACAATTTAAAGCATTCCTAATGTGCAGATTACTGCACGATTTATTCAGAATATCAATATCTTAAATAAAGATGTGTTTATCTCAAATAATGTTATCTTCTGCAAGATTACAGTTTTGGTTTTTTTTTTAAACTGAACCAAACCACTGGGAATTGCCTTCAGAATAACAGCATATTATGTTTATATACTAATGTCCAGGTCCAGAGGGCTTGCCTGTGAAAGTTAACCAATTTTATTGGGATTTTATCCACATTATAATTACATTTAACAAAAAATTGATGCCACCAGTAGAACTAAATAAGAATGCAGGCAAAGTGTTCAAATTTCATCTGAGTTCTTTAAAAATTCCATGATCCACTTGATCTTAAAATTGTTATTCAAAACAGGGAAATCCAAGACCTCAAGACCGCCTTCTTCTCTTCTCTGATCTAGAAATCCCTTCTGCTTTTGAAAGGAGAATTTCTCTCATTAACCACAAATTTAGTTTTAGTTTAGTTTTTTCAATTATAGGGTTGAAAATTAATATACATCTTTGTTCAACATTCTTACAAATAATAATGCCAAGGTAAGTCACCTTTCTTTAACAGGGATTCCACTGCAATTCAACAAGACATGATTGAAAATAAAACAGATTTGTCCAAGTTCATCTTTAAACCTGAAACAGTATCATAATCATTAATACAAGCTACAGCTTTTGAGACCTGACTCTGATTTTTTAGAAAGATTGCAGTATCATCTGCAAGCTGACAAATTTTGAAACCTTTCCCACTGCATTTATACCTAGGAAAGTTCACTTTTTACTAGGAATGTCCTGATCACATTCCCCAACTGTTCAGCATCCCCTCGATCACCTGTTTCACGCCCTCTGTCGTATGAGATCCACGGAAGTGCTGAACATGCAAGGTCACACGTTGTAAATTAAAACTGGAGTCGACCCGCTGTGCAGTGAAGCTCAGCAGTGACATCGGGCAAACAGACGAACTCCATGTGTCTGTGGTAAACCCAAAAGAAGGCGTGTGTTTTAAACGGACCAGCAGGTGGTCACGTAGCCTGTTGTGAAGGGCCGGCAGAGCTGTGTCGGTAAGTGTCGAGAGGCGACTCATACCGTGGCTCCACGTGCTCCAGGAGACGGAGAAATCTCACGTTTGCAACCGCAGACACCAGCTGCTCATCCAACGCCATAAATGTGAGCTGTCTCGGCTGTGATCTGTTTGGCCTTTTCGCTGTCCTCGGGCAGTTTCTCTTTATTTTTCAAAGTCTCTGTCAGTGTCGGTTGGCTCGGTGTCTTTGCCTGAGTTGCCGCAGTGAACTCGGAGTACTGTGCAGGGTGTTTGTTTTTCACATGGCGGATCATATTGGTAGTGTTAAATGCAGATTTGTCCTTTCTGCCACGTGAAATGCCCAGTTTGCACATTACAAGAGGCTGTTGCACTGCCTTCACTGTCCAGTTTAAAATACTTCCAAGCTGCAGACATTTTCTCTGTCCCGAGGCGCCAGCTTCACGTTGGCTCTGTGTTAGCCTGCTGGCGACCAGCTCACTACTGCTAACGTTAGAGCGTTAGGCCGACTCCATGCCTGCTGCAAACTGTGTAATGTTTACAGCAAAACGTTAAATTTATAAAAATCCGATCATTTCCACCCGATCCCCATCGGTTGAAAATCACGTGATTGACCCCGATTTCCGATCACGTGATCAGATCGGGACATCACCATACAATGTATATCCATAATTTGAGTAACTACCAAAAACAAAAACGGAGATACTGGACAGCCCTGTCCAATACCTCGATGAATGTCAAATCTTTCCAAGGTACCATACATTAACTTCACAGAACTTGAGCAACCATTATATAGTGTTCACATTGCATTTTGAAAGTATTTTCCAAAACCAAAAAAAAGGAATGACTTTAAAAATAAACTCATGTTCGATGGAGTCAAAGGCTTCATGAAAGTCAATGAAGTATTAGGTAGTTGTAATCTATCATGTCCAGTATCAAGCGAATATTATTACTTATATGTCTTCTCTGCATAAAACCTGTTTGCTCTCCATCAATCAATTGATCTAATCCTTGTTTTAATGTTTTAGCAAAAATTAAAGCAAATAACTTAGCATCACTGTTAAGTAAAGTCTATCTATGTTTGGTTTGGGAATTAACGTAATTATTCCCTGCTTTAATGTAGCAGGAAGCTCTCGTTTTTCAATAGATTTTCAAAACATGGGTAGTAAGAATGGTGGTTTATAAAATTCCCCTGTAAGCCCGTCATTACCTGGGGATTTGTTGTTGTTCAGAGATTTAAAACATTCAGCAGTTTCATGCAGAGATATCTCCTCTTCACAAAGGTCTCTACACTCTTCTGTAATTTTGCCTGAATTTATAGCAATGTTACTTAGAAAGGATTCAATTTGAGAGGTTGTAAGAAATGAGGAATATAATTGTCCATAAAACTGAACAACATGTTGAGAAATTATTTTAGGGTATTTTTTACTGTTCCATTAATAGTCAACTAACTTAGAGTTGCAAATTTAGCATTCTTTTTTCTAAACAAAAACAAAAACAACAACAACAACAACAAACAACAACAAAAAATTCTCACCTATCATTTCATTGTCCTTGTAACAAATTTAAATTCATTACCTGTTGACTAGTAACATTTTCTCATTTTTTTATTTGCAAATCCAAAATTTCTTTATGGCTAATAATTTGCCTTTTTTAATAGAGACCTTTTGGATTTCATACTTTATTATTAACCAGAAGTATCCATAAGTATTGGTATTGGTATCAATAATATCACTTATTTCCAATTTCAGGTCTCCATTTTTCAGTAAAGAACTATTAAGTTATACTGTACTTCTGTATGTGAGAATCATTAAGATTAAGTTTATGATCTGTTAAAATAGCTGGTTCAATTAAAACATCTACTAGCAAATCGACAAGATCATTAGAGATGAGCCAGAGATCACTGTGTGATCGTATGGAGAGATTTCTATAAGACCATGGATACATATTTTGTTGAGGGTTCTTTTTCCTCCAAATATCCAAGAGACCCATTAGTAAACATATATGTTGAAGGTCACAGCTGGTGGTTATATTCTTTGGAGGCCAACGATCTGCATACTCATCAAGTATGGTAGTAAAATCACCTCCCCACATCGCTTTAGACACGGGATAGACTGGATAAAGATGGGAAACCCTTGATTCAACATCTTGGAACAATAATAAGTTATTAAACTTATTGTTGGTGGCATAAATATTAATCAGAATAAGGTAGCTATGGCTTGTGACTACAACTAAAATGTTCCATCTTCCTGACATGTCTTTTTCAAAACGTAATATTTGACCACTGAAATTGTCTTTTAAAATGGCGACCCCTGCTGATTTGTTACTGCCATTGGAAAACCACATATCTGTACCCCATTAATTATTTTCAAAAAGTTCATCAGATGAACATGCGTGGGTTTCTTGAATAAAATAAAAATCTGCACCTTTACCTTTGCAATAAAAAAAGAGTGCTATCTCTTCAGTAAGTCTCATATACTCCTGGCATTTACAGAAAAGACAGAAAGAGACATTCAAACAAACAGAATAGGAAAAAAAGACTTGCACAGATTAAAGCAAACCTTTTCCTAAAAGCTACAGGCTTCTCACATAGATTGAATATTGGTGCTGACAACTGCACAACATATTCATTACATTCATTGTAAGTTCTCAACTTGAAATGTTTGAGGACTGAATAGACTCAGAGTGAACAAAATATTAGCTATCAAATTTAACTTAACAAACAAACTTTCTCAATAATGTTTAATTTATTCACCTGAATGAGGCTGAATTAGCTTCATTATTCAGCTTTACTTTCTTCCAGGATGAATTTCTTCCCCATCAATGAATGCCCTGGCTCCACTAAAGTAGGCACTCCTGCTCTCCATGATCGCCTTTTCCACCACAGGCCACAGGTGGCTCCTTGCTGCTCTGTCGCTGGCGGTGAGATCTTCCTAGAAGCTGTATCCGTGACTCTTCAAGAAGTCACTTTGCTTGGCATGCTGCCACGCGGTCCCTCGCTGATCTCGACACAAATCTTCTGATGATCAGCCATAGTCTCACATTCCTGTCCTCCCCCATTTTAAGTCGACCAAGCTGGTGTGCGACGTTCACCGCTGCCGCCACATCAGTCTTCCCCACATCTGGAATCACCGCTCTGCAAATTTCTTGAACTTTTATTTTTCTGTTTTCAGAAGGACTTTTGGCCACATTTTATAGATGCAGACTCCATCTTCGGCTGTATCGCTCTTGCTCATTGACTCTCGTTTCCAAATCTGCCAGCTTTTTCTTTAGCTCCACATTTTCAGCTTTCAAAACATCACTGTCTCTCTTTAACTTCATAACATCTACGTGAATGGAAGAGCCTCACTCCCATTGTTCATTTCCGCCAAGTTTTTTTTTAACGATCCCTTTGAGTTGGTCTGCTGTCTTGTTGATTTTTCCAAAGAGGCTTTGTATTATGTTATGTTGCACTTCAGGCAGATTTGGTTAGTTCTGACAGCTGAAGAGACATTCTTCGACTTTTAAGCAGCTTGATTTTTAGTTGGGGTATAGGGTTGATTCACAGTCCCCTCCAGTTACAACCTTACATGCGTAGAAGTGAGTTTCAATAATCCTTCTTTTTCTTTAAAGAGATCCATTTCCATGTGTTTGATGATAGCAAGTAGCTCTTGGGTGGACATCATAGCTAAGTTAGTTGTTAATAGGCGGGCAGACTTATGTTAGCAGTTGAAAATTTTAACCCCCGGCCAATGACGACTCATTACCAAAACATCATACAGATAAGTCCGTTAGGATAGCATAGAAGAGTCTTTTGTTGTACAAATTGTTGTTTAAGATGCAGAATTTTGCGAGAATTCCCTTTGCCAGACCTCCACTGTTGAAAACGCATCCATGCGCAATCTTTGCTGCCCGTCCGCTAACATGCTACCAAACGTTAGCAAACCTTCCTGGCTTTCTAACTACTTCCTCTACTCCTACGGAAATGCACAACTGCATTGCATTGTGGTATACAGGAGTAAAATGTAGGTTACATCGTAGGTACACAGAAATTTGCTGTGCATTGTGGGTATTTTGTAGTGCACTATATAGTGAATGAAATGATCCTCTGAGAATTTGAACACTACTACAAAATAGCAAATATACTATATAGTGCCGTGCACTATTTTCACAATAGGAAATGGCTTTCTAACACAGTTACTGTCTTGTTTGAAGAATAAAGAAATGTAAAATACATTTTGAGGTCAGTTTGTTTTAAACTGATACGTATAAAGCACACATTATTATTTAACAAATATCAAAAGACACTATTAAATTATCTCATGGATTATCAGGGTATTTCTAATTTCTAACTAAAGCTGCAGTAGGTAACTTTGTGGCAAACATCAATAACTTTACAGACAGTACAAATACCCACAGACAGCTGCAAGTAAGTGACGTGGTCTAAGAGTAGGGCGAGATCTCTGTGTTTTCCCATCATGCCTCTGAATTCAGGACCGGTAAAAATCCTATCCCTCCTGTTGTATTTGCCCAGTTAGTGATGCTTTCTGTACTCTCTGTCCTGATTGGCCGGTCTACGCTGTGCTTCTTAGCAACAGGTGACGTCGGCACAAGCTGATTGGCTGTTTGTGTCTGACGCTCTGACTCGCCTCTGCCAATAACAGAGTCTGTGAGTCACACCGTCAGTCGGCTCGAGCTCGAGCTGAGACGGACCAGTTTACTCTGCTGCAACTTTCCTTCCAACCATTTGGTCTCAGTTCAAACTGGACTTAAAAGAGAGAGAGACAACGAATGGAATAAAACGCGAGCCGGAGCAAAAACAGGGAGAGGAGGCTGCAGCGGAGTTGCCTCCTAACAAGTCTCATGCTACAGCTAATGTTAGCCTGTTAGCAGAGGTGAACTACTGCAACTTTAAGGTTAAGTCTAAATGGTTGTCTAGATGCAAATACTCCTGCCGCCAAGCTCCTTTGATGTTGTGTTAAGAAATTATGATCATTCTCCACAACAAACTAAAAAAACAAATTATTATTGCATACACAGCAGACAACAAAACAAAAACAAGACAAATTAACAGATAAAAAGGGGGTCTTTTAGCTTTGGGCAGTTTCAAGGCACTGACTGAACTTTTTGGTGTCAGTAAAATCAACATTAAATGATTTGCACTAATCAACTATAAAATGTTCAAGCTAATTTTGTCAGTTGGTTCTGTTTGCAGCACAGCACTTCCACCAGCAGTTAACCGTTCTCTATAATTAGGATTAGGATCTTTACAGTTACAGTCAGAGCATCTGTTGCACTATTTGTCTAGAGGTTCACTGTTACTGCTGTTTTTTGATAGATATTGATCAGTAAATAATACCTGATATGATGTATAAAATGAGGGAGAAATTAATTTTAACAAGATGGATCAAAACAACAAGAACAAAAGAAAAACAACGCAGCCCAAAATATCCCATATCAGCAGCCTCGTACCACATTAATGTGATGCCTCACAAAGCAGCTTTGCACAGAAACGTCCTCTGAAGTGTCAAAGCTAACTGTTTGTTGTTAATGCGCTGATGAGCTTAAAATACACTCACTGCCGCACCTCATCACTGGCCTCCCCTCAGCCCCAACAGCTGCTGCCTCAGAGGATGTATCCGTGGTGACGAATCACCGTGGAGACAGAGAAAGATGAATAAAATGAAAGAGTACATAGAGACCCATGGGTGTGGTGGAAAAGATGCAGTGGAGCTGATAAAGGACACACAGCAAGATGGATTCATGGAGGCAGACGACTGAAAGTGACTGAGCTGGAACAAGGAGTTCTGCACAGGAAACACAGTACAAGTACTGTCCTTTGTGAATACACAGAGCAGCATCATATACTGTATACTGCAACATCAGCCTCACTGCCATCACAGGGGCCATGGAAGTTTCAGGTGCTGGCCTCATGGGGGCAGTGCAGGATACCCTGGCTGGTGGAGTGTGACGCTGTGGAGAGATGGCTGGCCTTTTTTAGGAGCAGGGAGCTCTTGCAGGCTAACTCACAGCAGCATGCAGGGACGAACAGAGCGGCATCACGTGAATTCCCCTACAAACTGCCACGGCTGACTGTGAACTGAGATGATTTCCAGTTGAACAGTCAGAGGAGGGTGGAGGAATAATGACACCACTGACATGGATTCACATGTAGTATTACCCTGTTACTGAAAGAAAAGATTGTTCTACAGCTCGTCAACTAATACATGAACAAAACACAGGCTTTAAATCATATTATTCCATAAAGTTTCTTTCTGTATTAATTAAAGATTGACCATAAATTAATGCCTAGATTTTGCCCTATAAGAGTCAGATAAGTTATAGGAGGCTGTGTTGCAGAAATGTTCATCGTTGATATTGTGTTTTATTTTACTTGTTGGAGCAACCTCCCTGAATAATTTGTGTGCCTGATGTACAAAGCACATACAGGAACACTTTTGTTATTCCCCATTCTTACCTTTCCTATTATTATTTTTCTCCCGCCAAATTTTGGCGCATAACTCATGCCACAGCTTTGAGTGCATATACATAAAACATACATCAAAACGTGTGGAATTATTGGGAACGATCTGCCATGACTTTTGGTAACAATTTGTAAAATGGTGTTTGCAAAAACTGTGAAAAACAAAATAAGAATTCCCATACGAATAAATGGGAAATCGTGGAAAAACTTTGCAAAAAATGATCAAACCCACCCCTCTTTGAACTTGAACTGCTTCCACATAGTTTCAGCTATGGACTTCATTTAAACTTTAAACAAGACAGAAGACTTTGAACTGGAGGGCGCATGGAGTGAAGACGTGTTAACCTCTAGCTCCTGCTTTACTCGTTTTTAAATACATCCCACCTGTATTTCATGAACATGTAACCGCTGGTAACTTTTTTTTACTACTACTACGACATATAATAACACGCTTTATGACAGACAATGCCTCCCAAACCCGCAAAATCGCAAGAGAAGTCAGAGGCCGACGCTGCAGCCGTTAGCAAATCTG
>JAPQLA010000013.1:21778956-21790979 GCA_029822935.1 Naso vlamingii
CTGCCTCCACCTAAAGTCATCAGATAAACTTTCCAACAACTCTAAACGGTCCTGTGGGCTTGTTGTGACTTGTTTATTTACCACGTTATGTTATTTTTAGATTCAGATGAGCACTTCATGTATTCCATGAATCAAATACAGGAAGTGAACTGCAGGGTGTTTGCAGTTAACAGCAGCAGAAGAATAAAAAGAAATACAGTAAGAACTGCATAAAGTGCTAATGATGATGAGGGTTATTGCCCTGATCTCTCACACTTTTTTGGGGACATGAAATTTAAGCGCTCATCCACTATCTAAAAACGAGATCACAAGCATGTGCTTCTCTGTGTTCAACATTGTCTCCCGTGGCAACCTTTAAAAAGTACTGTCCACTGTCCAGCCTTCAAGAAGCATTTTAACCCTTTCCTCAGACAGACATGCAAGTCCTTTATCATTTTCTCTTTGCCATTAGCTGGAACGATGTACAAATGCTTCCAGAGAAACACGAGTCCACGAGCCACATGGTGCTGCTGTTTTTAAGACGCACAAACTTAATTCTTTCAAAGTCACACCTGGAGTCTGTTTACTTGAAACTGAACACAAGCCCAGCCCATTGTGCTCTTCAAAGAAACTGCTAGGACTATAATTCCACCATGATGGATTTCCATTGTCTTTAATGTTTTGGTCACATACACAGCATACAGTGGAATTTGTTCTCTGCATTTAACCCGTCCCTGAGGAGCAGTGGGCAGCCACAGTGCAGCGCCCAGGGACCAACTCCACATTCTGAGCTAGTACCGCAGTCAAAGGTACTGACTGGAGACAGACCTCACATGCATGATTTGACGGTGGGGGAAACCGGTGCACCCAGAGAAAACCCACACGATCACGGGGAGAACATGCAAGTTCCATGCAGAAAGGCCCTGCCCCAGCCGGGAATCGAACCCAGGACCTCCGGAGAACAACACTTTTCCAGACAACTTCTTCAGAACTGTATTACTGCTACCAAGTTTTCCATGGATCATTGTTGGAGCAAATTTATCAAAACTTGCATAAAGCTGGTTGATAATTTTTTTTAAGTTGTTTTTTTTTTTTTTTTTATTGATCAAGCATTTTCAAAAAGGCATGACTCGGCACATCTAGAGACCAGAGTCATAAAGTGCTGGGTCCACTGTTACAAAAGTTACAGATTCTGTGGTCTAAGGTACTCTTCAGTTTCAGTCAAATACACCACTGGGGGGCGCTACAAATGCAAAAAGGAGACATAGTCTAAAAACTGTCTGTCCAATCATAACGAAACTCACAGGTTTTAAAACCACATTTGTAAAATGATTACGAAACCACCTGATGGGATTACCACCAGGTCCAAGTACGGGCACAAATTTGGCCGTAAATCAATGACAGCTCGTCAACGCATCACCATACTATGAGGATATTTTTAAGCTGTTGACACGTCTAATGTTTTCAAAATTAAACAGTAAGTTTTTCACAGTAAGTTTACAATTGTCTCAAAGGATCAAATCAAACTGATTTAACAGGGATCTTGACTGGAAGTAACACTAAGGCAAAGTTCTTGTTTGGCTGTTAGAACAAAACTACACCGTCATGAATTCAGGAGAATTTGGTAATGTGGCTGAATTTTTTTTTTTTTTTTTTTTTTTTAAGACAATGTGTACTCAGAGTATGGACAAATATGGTCGTGTTCCTGGGACTAAAACTCAGACAACACATTAGTCTGATATGTTTCAGTAAGAAAGGCTAAAATGTGTCTTTGCTGGTTTGTTTGAGCAGGTCTTGTTAATGTAGGAATGTGTTTCCTTTCTTGCTCACAGGAGCCTCACAAAAACTAAAAGGAGTTTCAGTGGAAATCTGCTGCAGCCAGCAGGTTAAATATGGAACTGCACGGCTTCTGTGTCCATGCCGGCAGCCACAAGTGCACAAAACATTGTTCTCTCAAAGCAAGCCGTGACGCTGCTCAGTTACAAGAGCATGTTTTTCCTTCCCATTATTTATGTGCAGCTATCAACAGTGCAGGGCATAAAAAAGTGTGCATACCCATGAAGTGCAGGATGTCACAGCAAAATAAGCAAATGTAAATCAGTAATTCAGCACAAACTGAACATAAATTCAGCAAAGATGACTTCAACAACAGACAGTGGAGATCATCTGCGTCACTGTACACAAAAATCTAAAGATGTGAAGTTATCAGATCTGTTTCCACGTAACGTCCTTCACACTTCCAGCCTGTGTCTGTAACTGTCATGTAATATACAATCCACCATTTTATTTTTCAGTTCTCGACCTCTCATTCAAATTTTGTTAAAATATATTTATTTGCATTATTGCATTACACCTAAAGGCATTTTTTCGTTACACTATAAAATTGTAATGATGTTCTAATGTAGCATGTAATCATGGGATTTTATTCCATTGCTTAAGGAATACGCCTGCTTTTTTTTCTTTTTGTTATTTGCCTCCCTCCTGAGTTCCAGACAAGAAGACAGATACTTGTTTATTTACCACGTTATGCTGTTGTTACACTTAGATTAGCACTTTATGTAATTTTAGAATCAAATAGGCACTGAAAGTAAACCACACGGTGCATGTGCACCAGTAAACAGCAGAGGAAAAAATACATGAAGTGCTAATCTGAGTCTAAAAATAACATAACGTGGTAAATAAACAAGTCAACAAGCCCACAGGACCGTTTAGAGTTGTTGGAAAGTTTATCTGATGACTTTAGGCGGAGGCAGGCTAGCACTTCCCATTGACTACCAGTGTTTGAGCTAAGCTAATTAGCAGTGGGTGAGCTCTGTCCGTCTCTTCCTTGTTACTGCACACACAGTCCAAAGAATGGGATCTACCTTCTTGTCTGGAACTCAGGAGGGAGGCAAATAACAAAAAGAGAAAAAAAAGGTTTGGAGAATGTAAACATATACAGTAATGTATTAATATTTATCATTTGCGTTACATTTTGTCATTTTCGTCGACTTCTGCTCTTAATATGACTGGTGTTATCCCAAACATTAGCAAGAAGGGACATAAATGAATCACCATGACCTTGAATTTAACTAAGGATTTCTCTGCATTTGAATATGGTTGGAAACATTTTATGAAAGGACAAAACTTAACAGAACACAGTGCTAAGATAGAGTTTTAGACAATTTAATGTGGAAATGATATATATTGTCATTTTAAATTTCCTCAGTGACAAAATTGCCATCATGCTGACACAGCTTAATGTTACTATAAAATCGCTTAACGTGGATTTTAAAAAGCTGATGATTTTGTAACAACACTGCTCCAGTTACAAAGAGGAGATAAGATACCAGCAAGAGTTCAAAAAACAATTAAGCAACCTCTCCAAATTGCTACAGCGGCTAAAGTTCGATTAACCTGAGGCATATTAAGTTAACAAGAAAATAAGATGGAAAGTGGAACCAGGCACATCTAAAAACTGGGCTCAGGGGTTCTCCTCATATACTGTGAGCCAACGCAGAATTCAACTCTTGAACAGACAATGCACTGTTCAACTTGCCTCTCTTTCCCCAGTTCACACACACACACACCCACACAGACTTGCACACCACTGGCGGTGCAGCTGGCCTGATGTGGGCTCAGCGTCCTTCTCACAGACAGTTTCTGGCCGTTGGATTAGTCAGGGATCAAACTGCCACAGTTCCATGTCATGCCACACAGGTACACCACAATGAAATAAATAAACTCACATGTTCAAGTGTTCCAGCTACCAGTGCACATTCTGACAAGTGCCGGTGAACCTGTTTAGTACCGTATCTCAACTGAGGGGGACTGAAGCAGAATGAGTACTTACAGGGAGAGATGTGCTGTCTCCACCCCAGGCAGTCCAGACCGATGGGGGTGCTCTGGGAGAGGCAGTGGGCCTTGAGGGGCATCGCCTGGAAGGCCTCGATGGGCACCAAGGTGACCCCAGCTTCAGTCTGTGGAAATGAGAGAGGAGTATTTCAAACACTGGCATTGATTTCTCTCCTGATGATAAACTGGACATGAACCTCAGAAAACTACCGTGATATGCAAAGAAAAGAACACAAGATGAGAGGACATGCACGAATCAAAGTAAGAGAGGAGAGAACGGATTCAGAGTTCATGCCTGAAACAGACAGTAAAGTGATGACAGAGACACTCAGGACTCAGATCCAAGAAAAGCCACCAGAGAGACAGAGACTGTCCAGGAAGAATGAAGACTCAGACATGAAGCAGGGAGGAAAGAAGACTTGGAGCTCTCTGTGTTTGCAGCTCGCTGTGCTGTGGACACATCTTACTTTGTCTGTGTCTTCATACAACAGTGTGCTGAGTTGACCCAAACTCCCCCTGATGGCTCTCGACAGCTTGCGCTTGTATTTCTTTCGCTCTTCAATCCAGAGGTCATCTGAACATTTTCTCCTCTGCTGCTGGCCTCTTCCATCAGGGTCCACGTCCTCCGAGCAGCCAGTCCTCAGCCCAGCAGGAACCACAGACGCCTTCATCGCAGCCATCACGTCCAACAGCTGTCTTCTTCTGGACCGGCTGGCAGGTCGACCACCATTTTGTGTGCCCTTTTGTGTGTACAGTTAATTGGTCAGTCACCTTTTATGCATCAACTTCACTCACTCTAAATCCCCTCTGCACACTGAATGACTGTGGCTGCTTTTCACTCTAAACTGGAATGTTGGCGACGGGACAGTTTGTCTTTGTTCGGCCAAACGACTCCAGGATCTTGAATGTGACGGACAATAACACTAATGCCTTCACAGTTTTAGTATCCTGGCTGTTCTGTGTCTTCTGTAGCACTCAACTTCCTCAAATTATGTTAATAAAAGAAGAGCCCACATTCTCAAAAAATCTGGCTCCACATGGTGCTAAACTTTTCGAAAGCACTGATATAAGTGTAAGTGCATATTTTAAAATTTAAAATGGGAAGACTGAAAAAACAAAAGGGTTGAGTGAATAACACCTTAAAACTCAGTCCACATTAAAAGCATTTACAGTATAAACTGAGTGTATTCACATTATCTGTCACCACAAGTTTCACTGTATGGGAAAAAAATTGAAATAAAAAAAAAATGAATTTAATGCATAAATAAATTGAAAGAAAACTTCTTTTTCTGCATCCTCTCGCACCTTTCTTGAAAACGTACGTATCCAGTAAACTCCTCTTTCCTATGGAGGCTGAGAGCGGTCACAGTCGCCACTATTGTTTTTCATTCTGTTATCTTGAGATCACAAAATAATCATCTCGTTATCACAGGGTAACAAAACTTGTTTTTTTTGGTGATAAAGGGATAAATTATCTGGTTATTACGCAATAAAGAGCCTTCATCTCGAGACAACAGAAAAAAAAAAAAAGAAAGTAGTGACCATGGCCGCTCCTGGCTCCCGTACTTTTCTGATGAGGACTGTCCTGCTGACTGTTGTCCCTTCAATACCTCAGAGGCTTTGGAGCAAAGACTCAGGCTGATGAAGGTCGGAGGTGGTGACCAAATGTTTTAGTAGCTCTTCAATTTTCTTTGAAAACAGAAAGCATTCCTCTCAGGAAAGCTGTCCTCTGGATTCAAGCTGCACAGGTTACAAACACAGAGCACTGACAAGCTGTTGTTTCATTTTGTCCCCAATGAAACACGTCAGATCACTACAAATGTTTGTCATAATTCTTCAAATACCAAATTTAGGGGTTTCTTTTGAAATATTTTTGGTGCTTTCATTTAACAAACAAAATAACGGTCTTAAGAAGTTTAAAGTTATCGATGTTTGTATCACCTCCACACTATAGTGTCAGTTGACCTCCACCTCGACAAAAAACAACTGTGTTAAGTTTTTCATTGTAAGCATAAATCAAATTTTTCTCTTCATCACTTGGACACAGTTTGCAACATGCAGCAAAGACTGATAAAAAAAATGTAATGGCCTGAGAGTAAAGAAAGGTCCAGGTCCTTCGTCAGTCTGTGACACACAAGCTACATCCAACTGCAGTGAAAGCATCATTTAAAACTGCACCGAACAGAACTGTCGCTTTCCTTTCAACAAAAACGTTCCAAAATATTTTCAAACATGCTGTTATTATAAATATACTAGTTACAAATAGCTTTAAGTGGTCATTAGACATATGAAATTACACTAGTCAGACACAAGAACTACCCCAACTGTCAAAATCACCAAAAATAATCTTTTTGTCAGGTCACGTGACACTTGTTCATGTTCCACTGTTTGCAGGACAGTAAAGTGTTTGTTCTGAACTGGACAAGAGGAAGGAACAAAAGAGCAAGTGAATGAAAAATACCCACACAAATTACTCTGATTATGTGATGAGTCTGCAGCTGGCGAAGCTTGAGGGTGTTGTGACAGGCTGACGGAAATCTGTGCAGAGGCAGCTGCTTTGTAATCTAATTCTATTTTGTCTCATATGGGAGAGAGCCACAAGAGGGGGCTAGTCTTTCAGTTATCCAGCTTTAGATACTATGACAGGAGCACTGAGAGAACTGGCAGGAGGGTGGGATGGTGGTAAGCAGGTAACGTACAGGCTGGAAATCTCCCAAACTACTGGGCCCAGAGCTGACTGTGCTGTTTCTCTCTTTCTTCTGAATCGACTTCACAGAGAGCCAGAAAAACAGAGAAAGAGGCGCTTGTTCTGTGTTCCAACTCACACACGAACACATACAGATACCCTGGCAACCACCTTGAGACACACAAACACACAAACACCACTGACTGCAGAGCAAGAGATTAACTTCTTCTCTTTGTTTTTGTTTTTTTCATTCCAAGCTAAAGTGTGTGTGTGTGTGTGACTTGGAGGCGGGGCGAAGACACTTTTCCCAGGGAGCTGGAACTCCAGTGGCATCTAAATTTTGGCCTCTACAGCTTTAAAGTTATGTGTGATGTCCACAAAGGAAGAAGATCTATGACCTTTACCTGAACACAACAACTGAACAAATCCTGATAAAAGATTAGAGTTTCTTTTCAAGATGTCCCACATTTCTTTGTACATGTTACAAACATCTGCTCTGTGTGAGGCAGATTTCTTCTTACCTTTAAACTGCTGATGGAACCAGTAGCATACAGGCTGATGTGTGACTGGCTGTCTACTCCACTCTCAGCTACATCCTGAGGGCTGAGGCTGAGACCCAGGGGGCTAACTGAGGGCTTTAAGGTTTTAGGTCTCTCAGGGGGGTCTGTCAATCCCTCCACACTAACCAAATGATCCAGAGAGAACGGAGAGACAGAGCTGACTCTTGCTGGTTGAGGATAGTGAAAGATTTTGCGCTGAATTCCTGGTCGGGGGCTGTTAGGTTTAGGGCTCATTGGCCGTAGGGGACTTGCAGTCACGCTCTCACTGGCCAATGGGTAGGATCTGATCCAGGATGGTGAAAACTGGTAAGTAAGGGCGGCTACTGAGCAGGGACTCAAAGGTAAGACTGGGCTAGTGTATGTGGGCAGTGTGACTTCAGTATCATCTAAAAATGGGGGTATTCCAGACACACACAGTGTGGTAGGGCGATTAGGTGAACACTTTCTTCTCTGGCCCTCAGATTTGCATCCATTGAGGTGATCCTTTTCACTCACTTGCGGAACTCCCCGCTTGGAGATGGGGTCAGTGTGGCGAAGGGCTCTGACGGAGCATGGTGAAGTGCTGAGCCTGCCCAGGACTGCAGAGGGAGTGACGTCTCGACGGTCCTGCCCAAAAGCCATGTTGCTACCTTCCTCATCAGGCACTGAAATGGTTCTTTTCAGCTGTTCAGCCTCCTTGGCCTTTTTCAGCTTCCTCCAGGATTGTTTGGCTTTACCTGAATCCACATCACTGCCCAAAGCGGTCTGCTCTTCACTCTCCTTGTCCATTAAACGGGACTCAAACAGACTGGAAAGTGACTTGTGCGCTTGTGCAAAGCGCAAGCGGATGTTTAAACTGTCGTTGCTCTTGCTCGTCCTGCATGTCTGCCCATAAGTTGACTGGATTTGCCGAGGGAGGGGGCTGTCTGCACATGCTCCTCCATGGCCCCCCCCATTACTACCTTGGCTGACTAGCTGACGGACATGGCGAGTGTGGGGAGTAGAGGAGAAAAAGCCACAGTCTTCCTCTTCTGTCTCATAATGCGATGAAGAAAAAGCTTGGTGGACCGTTTGGTTGACGATGTTATCTTCGACAAAAACCTCATCGTCTGAATTGTCCCTCTGTGGCCCTTGCTCAGGCTGAAGTCTCTCAGCTTCTCCATCTGATGACTCCTGGAGTACTTCCTCACTTTTGGCACACTTTGAGCCCTTCACTTTCCTAAAAGAAGGCATTTTAGCGAAGACAGAAAATTTGGAGCTTTTATTTCCTGTCTGGTTGACTTTTGTTTTGCTTCTCCTGGTCAGTTTGTCAGGGAGTTCATTTCTGGCCGACATAGAAACGTGAAGATCCTCTTTTACATCATAGTTGACACTGGCTGATGTGTAAGATACAGCATCACAGGTAACAGTCATAGGTCTACAGCACTTTTCATTACTGCTACTTGGGTTCAGCTCAGGCTCTAACACAGCTGTGGTTACAGATTCCTCTTCCAGCTCAGGCTTGTGGTGTGGACATTTGGGATTAGAGATGTCTCTTAGAGGATTTAAATTATCCCTCACTTCTTCAGCAGGTCTAATGACTTCATTATTAAGTGAGTGTTCACTATTAACACCTGGCTCTAAAGTACTGACCGCACGCATGTTGATGCTGACATCAGGTTGAGAGTGCCGTGCTACCCTCACCTCCTGCAGTGGAGCTGGTAAGTTGACCTGTGTGTGCTCTCTGCACTCCTCAGTCAGTAAATATCTCTCGGATGGTTTGGATAAGCTGCCTTTTCTTTTATAAAGTGAGCTGCAGTTCCCTGGTTGTCTACAGTAAGGCCTCTCTTCTTCAGATTCGCTCTCTAACAGGCCTCTGTTCTCTGAACTTGACACTAGCAGCTCAAGGCCTTCATTTCTTTTCCAGTTTGAGTACTTGTACTCTATCCTTTCTAGAACAGTGTTATCTGTCTTTAGTTTTTCTGGCTTATTTGCATGTTCCAGGTTCATATGTCTGTGACTATCAATGTATTTCCCTTGAACAGCTTTAGAGTTCTTGCAGCTCCAGGTGGGTGTACCGTTCAGGGAAGACAGAAACACCTCAGAGTCTTTGGGAGATTTGTCTGCATCAGAGAGAGAAAGGTCAGAGATCAAGTTTGTTGATGGCTCACCTGGGGAGCGAATCATTCCCTCATCATCTTTGTAGTTGCCGTGGGCCCCCCCTGAGAAACAGCTGACACCCTCCCCTCTTCCTACCCCTGTTATACTGGCCTTGGTGTTATTGTTGGAGTCCGAGAGCAGAGAACGAAAGACTTGCAAGCTACTGGGATCACGGATCTTTAACTCCAACTGACTTTGTTTACAATGACTAGAAAATGTGCTGACAGTACTCTGAATGTTTTGAGCTTCCTCTGGGTGTTCTCTGCTGCTGTCCCGTATGGAATCAGCAGCAGCAGAACATGTTGATGTTTTTCCTATCTCACTGGACACATGCTGAGTGAAACATACATCTGCTTCAGAAATAATTCTGAGCTCAATTGGCTTAGAAAGCTCTGTCGCTCCAAGTTGAAACTGTGGAGGACAGACTTTGCTTTTGCTTAATGTTTCATCATGTTTTTCCTGGTTGATACACACATGTCTGCCCTCTTCTGCCTGGATCTTGTTCTGCTGGTGAAGGAAGCTGTCCTCAAAGTGTGCTGAGGTATCCTCCACTTCCTGGTTGCCAGAAAAACACAGCGGATTATTCAAGTTTGGGTGATATTGCAGACATTCATCAGACACCCTAAGAGTGTCTGACTGGGTCTGAGTTAAGTCAGGCCTGAGTTCAACACAGACCGAGAGAGAACAGAGCTGCCTGTGAGTGGGTTTTTCAACTGCAGCACCCACCTCATCTAACTCATTAGGGATTAAATTCTGGGTTGGATCTGGACTTTGTGATGGTTGTAACCTTGTGCTCTGAGGTTGTTTTTTATCTGGCTGCTTCTCATTGAGCTCCTCCCTGTCAGAGTTTGCCATGGATGCCTCCAGAGCAGAACCCTCTGGAACAACATTTAGCAGGGTAGCACAAGTATCCAATGGAAAACAGGCTGTGGTCTCTGTGGAAAATGTGATGGAAGAACAGATTTCATTTACTGTCCCAGGTGGTTTAGTCCCCTCTGTTGCAGTGCCAACAGACCCAAACTGCTCCGCCTGCAAGCAGACACCTGACACCCACACCTCATCCTGGGGCCGTGTTGCACTAGTACAAACCTGAGGCTGGATCTCTGACAGTCCTCTGTTGGAGTTCTCTTCACACAGAGATTCAACCCCCTGTGCCAATACAGTGATTTGTGCATGAAGCAAGTCTCCAACCTCTGACTCTGTGTCATGTGATACACTATTTTTCTCACCGTGTGCTTCTGAGGTGTTTGGACTTACAACACTTTCAGTAAGAAACTGACATTTAGAGTGTGCTGATGTGCAACTTCCATCAAATCTTTGCGCATTTGCTCTGTCAGTGAAATGTCTATCTGCTATGCATGTGCTGTCTGTGCAATTACTCTCTGTTCTGTGATGTGTTTCAGTACAGCATGTCTCCACACTGTCACAGAGGTTCCTTCTTTCTGCACTGCGCACATTTATAGCCTTTATCTCTCTGTCTGCATTGATTATACCCTGCTGTTCTATATTTTCTCTCTGTCTACGACTTTTCTCCACAGAGCTGAGCACTTCAATATTCTCCTCGTCTACAATCTGAACATTGCAGATTTTTAATCTTTTCCTACTTGTATTCTCTGAGCTTTTTCTGCCTGTGTTTCCTGTCTGTAACCTTGCATCATGTTGGTGTGGTCTTTGCTGCTGTTGTGTCGCCACAGTCTCTGTGGTATCAATATGAAACATGCATGTTTCTGAGTCAGTAGGTTCATTCAGCCTCTTGGGATTCTGTTCTTTAGCCAGTGTGTGCAACTTTTCTTCCTGAGTGTCTGGTGGACTATTTACCTTTGTATCAAAGGTATCTATGTTGGGCTGGCTTTGTAAATGTAAACTGTAAAGCTCCGTGCTTCCACCGAGTTGAGTTTCTATGCAAACAGCCTGTTGATCAGAATGTTCTTGGTGCAGGTCTCGTGTGAGTTTCTCTGTACTTAAATGAGGTCGGATCTCAACTGAGCCCGGATCTCTGGTGCCAAGCTTCGAGGCAATTTTGGTGTTCACACAGCTCTCTGGACTTTTCCTCCTGCTACATGTGAATCGTTCATTGCAAGTCTCTGTAGCGTCTCTGTGGCTATCCCCAGGTATGACTGACTCCCTCTGTTGGGCTTTTCTCAGCTCAGTACAGAAGCTGCTGCTTGTTGTTCGCTGACAGATGTAGCTGTTCTCCAGTCCCAGCAAGGCATCCAGAGAGTCCTCCCCATCTGGACTTAAATCTGACAGGGTGTCGCTGTGCCAAGAACGGGAGTCAAAATACTCATCAGACGTGTCACCTCCTTCTATGCCTCTCTCATGCCATTCCTGGGAGTCAGCACCCAAATCGCCCCTCTCCAAATCTAGTCCGTCACAGAGGTGGGGGGAGTCTTCAAGGGCTTCTTGAGGCTGTAAAGACAGTGAATAAGAGGAGGGTGAGACGGAAATCTGTGCAGCAACAACAGGGAATTACAATCAATGCGAGCAAGAATTCTGTAATATTGATTTCCACCTAGGGAGTCAGTCAACAAAATCAACAAGTTATGAAGACAAAGAAATGTTTAAAAGTACACAACATCCATCTAAAACCACTAAGTGCTGTCAGTAAAGTCTCCTATTGAAGTTTTGAAGACTCACAGTAGCACTTTATGTCATTTTACGATCAAATACAAAGGGAAGCAAACTGCAGGCGCACGCGTGCCAGTAAACAGCAAAAGAAGAAGGAATACATGAAGTGCTAATCTGAGTGTAAAAATAACATAAGGTGGCAAATAAACAAGTCACAACAAGCTCACAGGACTGTTTAGAGTTGTTGGAAAGTTTATCTGATGACTTTAGGTGGAGGC
>JAPQLA010000013.1:21791079-21801688 GCA_029822935.1 Naso vlamingii
ACCCGGGTCCGCTGCGGTGAGGACATAGCCTCTGTATATGGGGCGCCTGCTCTACCGACTGAGCCACCGGGCGCCCCAGTAGCTAACTTTGTAAGTGTACAGCTGCACTTTATTACCTTCAGACTTTTGAATCAGATTATTTTAAGTGTCTACAGATAAACGCTAGTGTTAGCTTACTTTTTCTTTAACTTTTGCAATCAGTCACTGCTAAATAAAGTTAGCTAGCTAAAGCTGATGTGAAGGAAAGTGAGAGGGAGAGACGGGACAGGAAGAGGCTGAACACACCACAGCAGCACCAGCTCAATAAGTGCTTGTGCCACCGAGCCTCGGAGAATACACCTTTCAAACTTGTGCTCACAGGTCAGTATTTAGGTAACAATGTGGGGACAGATCATTAACTGGTCTTCTGATCAAACAAAACAAAAATGACCTTTCCACCATCCTCCCCTGCAGACAGCCTCATGTGGTCACATATCATTCCCACTCGATGCTCCTGCGTTGTTCAGACACTCGCCCTTCTTAATTAAAGCTGTATGGGAATCTGATCAGAGCACGTTATCCACGGAAAATCAGTCTGACATTAGAAACCTCAAAAAGATGTCCAGAGATCTTGGAACCAGACTCATTCCATTTAAAATCCTTCAACCATCAATCAGGTTTACATATGGAAGGGACAGCTTCACTTGCTCTGGGACTGTCCTAACATACAACATGCATTCTGGCACTCTGGGTGGGAAACAGTGCCCCGACTTAACACATCCAGAGATGAAAAATCCCTTCTCTCCTCGTCTGTTTGTGCTCGGTGACCCTTCACATCGCAGGGATTTCAGTCCCTCTGAAGCAGAGTGGATTCAGACGGCACTTTTGTTGCTTCATAAACTGATTATGAGTGGATGGAAAGCCTCTGATGGCCCGTCTGTGAATTTCTGGTCCAGCCAGCTCGGTCATGTGGCAGCATTAAAAAACTGTCAGTCAGCCTAACGAATGAAGCAGACGTTTCCACGCTGAAAAGGAGGAGCTGGGAAACCCACATGCAGCGCTCTGATGGGAGTCTGATTCATCCTCTTTTTATTGTGTAACATCATAAAACTATTTATCCTTTTGTGTTTTACTGATTGTTTTTAATTGTCTTGTTTTGCTTTTTGTGTTGACTGAGTCATTACAGTTGGATGTTGTTCTGTAAAAACTCCCACATGATAGAATGCATTATATTTTAAAGAGGATGTTCTTCACAGCTGTTCTGTCTTGTTTCTGTCTACATTAAAAACACTGAACCACCAACACTCAACAATGATTTACTTTGTAAACAGAACAACCATTTTATTCTAAATCCAGCATTCTTTGCCTGGTCAGCTATTTCAAATATCTGAAAAAGATTTTAGCAGCTAATCATTTTATCAATCTAATCTGGAAGGATCAATATTTATTCAGTGTTCGTGGGTTTAAGGTGCATCAGTGTTTAATGCAAACTTTTCAGAAGTTCCAGTAAATTTGTTTTACATGGTTCCAAAACAAACCACTAACTCACAAACACCAAAAGATGTTGTGTAAATGACTTTGACCCTGTGTGGAATTATGTGTGTGTTCTTCAGCCTAACATCAGAGCATTTAAGGCCGAAAACAGACAAAACTCAGGCCAGACTACCTTTACTTTGACAGTCAGTTTGTTTATTTCCTGTTTGTCTCAGGCTGGATGCATTCAAACTCCCCCCACTTAACTAAGAGGCTTTTTATCAGCTTGATTCTCACGTTTTTTGTAAAAAGCAGCAAAAACATTTTCTGAACTCCAAATTTTCGATCACAGTCTGATTTTAAAGGACGACTCAGGAAAGTTTGACCAGTGAAACTTCTTTCACACAAGGATGCACAAACCATCCAGGTACGGCCACGCAGCGTATCTGCTAACTGATCGCATGAAGTCATTTCCCCACTGGTGAGTTTGGATCGATGGCGCTGTTCATCCACCAGCCTCAGTGTCAGTGCAGCCTGCGTGCTAACATGCTGCAGCAGCATTCCTGCAGACTGACATGCAGAATCACATTTTCTGTGCAGAGAAATAACTTTCTGCTTTGTCAGGTACATTACAACTATAGATCACAAACAAAATCCTATTTCAGTATGCGGTTCATCTGCAATGAAAATGGTTGAGTGCAAATATCTGATTTTATGGCCACATTGCACAAAATAACAAGGACACAGCAATGAAACAGCTCATTTACCGACCTTGTTCCCCTTCATATCCACTTTGACACGACACAGCAGTGAAACCATGAGTGGATTTGTAGACCTGAATTTCTTTTGTTTTTTCTTAGTTTTAGAGGAAACGCATCCACTGTATTAAGCTGAGTGTTGTGTTCATTTAAAGCTGCTTTGTGCCTCAACTCAGTTCTGCACTGCTCATGATCTTTTTCACCTTTTCTGTTTATTTATTGTATTTTTGTTTACTTTTGTGCAGATGACATCCACAACAGATGAAGTAGGTGTGGTTCAGGATGGTGGGGAGCCTTTAGTGTTTTTAGTCTACTTTTGTGTCTCGGTTGTTTAATGTCTGTGGAAACAAGATGCTGCGTCTCAAGGGCTTTTTGTTCATATTAAAAATCTGCAAGTAAATAAATAAATAAATAATCCTTGCAGTGTGGACAGAGAGCCTGTGATGAAAACTGAATGTATTGTTTAGACAACAACAACACACAAGTCCTGTGATCTACTTCTTCATTTAGACAAAATGTCAGACTCCTGCACGAGCGTCATCGATCAGTTACATGACGTAAGCTCGGTCGGGTCTTTTCAAGTATTTATGAAAAACCAAACAGCAGCATTCATCTCACCTGGTACCACCTGAGCAGAGTCCAGCAGAGCAGGTAAGCCGTCAGGCTCAACTTGGCGCTGCGCCATCTCTCCGGTGGACACACGCGCATGTCCGCGCGTCCTCCGCGGTCCGGCTCAGGTCTGCGGGCCGAGCCGCTGTTCGCCGCGGCCGAGTCTGTCCTGCACTCCGAGCGACGCATCGGTTACCGCTCCCGCTGCCGTTACAGGCTCACTGATCGGCAGAGGAACATGGGACGGCTGTGGGAGCACCGCGTCTGACACTCCACAGGCCGTCTCCAAACTTTTCCTTCACGCGCACCTCACGCGCACAACGCCAACTGGGAGTCACAGCGAGCACGCGCACGTCGCAGATTTAACTGACCCGCAACTTTGATCCAGTATGAACGCACTTCATCTTCGAAATGGAAAGTTCCAGGACTGCGCCTCTGAGCCAGAGGAAGCGTCCGCTGTCAGTGCCATGATCACTCACGCCGTCACAGCAGGCGTACAGCGCCCCCGTCTGGCAGAACCGTGTAACACACTGACACGCATGCGCTGCCCCCGCGCTCAAACCCCGCACGAACACTTTAAAGGCTGTTTCTGAAAGGCTGGTGGACTGTCAAACTGCTGCGCGGACAGGCTGCTCTGACTGCGCAGCCCTGATGCACTTCAGCTACACACAGAGACGCGTCAGTGTGTTGCCATGACACTGAAGAAAACACACCGAGTGGAGATGACACACTGCACATGGCTTTTTTATACAGAAATCAAATGTAGCCTGCAAAAAAAGCTCCGTTTTTATGTGGACGTTGCTCCATTTATAGCAGCAAACGGAAGCTTCCGTCACTGTGACGTAGTTTAAGTGTTAATCAGTGACGTCTCTTCATGGACTCTCCAGGTACAGACGTCCTGCAGGGATGGAGGGATGTCAACAGCCCTCACCTTTATGTCTACCTGTGTGTGCTGTTCCCAACGCACACACGCGCGCGCGCGCACACACACACAGCTGGTCCACATGCCGGCCAGCAGCTTCCTGTACACCTGAATGCCGCTGCACTGATTTTTCCACCTGCGTAGCTGATGTGGATGCTGGGAGCGCTCGTGTCATTTGAAGGCCACGGCAGCAAACTCACACAAACTGTCCTCGCCGATGTTTTCATACAAAATCCAGCACGATTTTTCCACAAGTGGGTTTGAATTTGTTTGACTTAGTTTGACAAATAACACACTGCATTACTGCAACTAGATTAGCTTGTGCTTTTTTATTCTTTCCTCTACATTTTTTTAAACATTCATCTACAAAGCATTCTCTTGGTGTTTTTACACTCTGCTCCTCTTGACATGAGGGGCTGTGAGTTAAAGAAAGATTTATTTCAGAAAGAATCAATAATAAATCTGTTGTTGTTGATCCATATTTCTACTTCTTGGTAGCGCCCATAAATCCAAAACTAAGTGGTAACCAGAAAAAAAAGGCAGAAGATTCAAAATATGAACTTTAATTTGCATTGCAACAGCACTGTTATTACATGACAGTACAAACCTGTGACACATTGTATGTCTCATCCAGCTGAAGGGTCATTGTGTTTTTTGAATTGTATCAGCACCGTATTTTCACAGGTGCATCAAAATGGTTCCCGTGCAGCAAAACTACTGATTACTGATGGAGACTGATGCATTTCAGATTCTACAAAAACTTTACAGCTGCTGCATCCTGTGTGGTACAGAACCAACATTTGGAAACCTGTGACAGTAAACCAAACAACACCTTGGAATAATGTGTCAACATGAAGAAACCGGCACTGGTTAATGATGGTACGTTTTTAAATATCAGCTGATTTCAACGTTGTGCAGATCGTCCACAGTGACGTAAACAACCTGCAAAGACACCAAACACAGTTACACATCTGTATTATGATCATTCTGACACTGACTTAAATATTACAAATTACTAAAAACATGTATTTCACAGTATATTTTTGAATATCCATGTATAAACTAGCTCATTACACTGGTCCAAACAGGCATGAAGATGGTATTTGGTCACAAACAAGTTTTCATCATTTTTCTTCAACACAGTCAGAGAACAGGAGTCTAATTCAATCACAGCCAAATCACTTTAAATGTTGTTGACATTTATTCATTTACATTTTCCATTTAAGTTGATTAACGAATCAGATGCACTTGAGAGTCAAGAGCAGATAGTGATACGAGCGCCAGCAGTTGTTCAAAGGGTTTTCCAGCCCTCAAATGTCCTTCTTCCCTAAGGGTTAGGGGTCTTCCCTAACCCAGTCAGTGCTGCACGGCGCTCTGTAGCTGTGACAGACAGGAAGTAATCTCCAGTCTGCTCGCTGATGGTCTCATTTGCTGATGAAGGTAACATGTGAGGCATCAGGATTAAATTTATACTGATTAGGGACTTAAAAGAGATGGAAGCTAAAATGACTTGTTGTAGACAGTAGATAAATAAAAATATACATTTAATAAACTGTAATTATTGAGGGGGTCTAGACCCATTCTATCTGTAAAGCGTCTTGAGACAGCTTCGTTGTGATTTGGCTCAATAGAAATAAAACTGACTTGACTAGATGACAAGTTCTACAGGCCAATACACAAAACTTTTTGAACCGTGATCATGCAGAGCTACTCCCAGGGATTCCCAGAATAAAAAGTCGTCACGGCACCACAGACACAGACACTCCCTGTGTTTCCCTTCTGTCTTTGTCAGTGTGTCCGCTTGTCATCCTGAGTCCTGTGTTGTCCTCATTCTCATCCTTTTAGTTGTGAAGGTGGTTTGTTGTTTTGGTTTTTAAATATACATCTTATATCTTTTATTTCTTAGCTTGGGTTCAGGTTACTTCCCTCAGTTTCTGTCATTTCTGATCAGCTTATGATAAAAGTTCACCTTTTGTTTCCGGTTTACATCCTGGCACTGTGCCTTGCTTTTGGTTCATCTTTTGGGTAAAAATAACAAAGTTTTCCTTTAAAATGTAAAAACTTTGCAATATGTCACTTTAACCAGAGAATACTCCTGACAGAAGGGCTCCACAATAAATCAAAATTTATTAAAAATCAAAACATGGCTTAATGCATTTTTGAAATCACAGGCCCAGTATTTGGTGAAAGCTGTGTGTAAAAAAACCACTTTCATTCAAATGCTGTGGTGCTGCAGAGTCATCCTGGTCTGCACATCATATTCTACAGACTGTACAGACTACAGACTTCTACAGACGCATTCAGACCAAACCAGGCGATCCGGCGAAACGCCACAGGGCTGTCCGGCGGTGGAAGTGTCACGTAATTTACATAAATGGCCCCATTCTGTGACCTCAAGTTGTTTACCTACTAGCCACTAAGGTAGAGGAACAACAACAGCTAATGTTAGCAACCTGAAATGCCGACTTGAACGACAACACGCCAGGCGACTCCACGTCTGTTGGTGTCCCTGTAATCCCTGCAGGAGGGATTGTACAGCTCAGGAGAGGTCATCGCCGCCATGATCGCCGCCATGTTGTTTCCCATCTCGCCGATGCCTTAAGCTGCTGCTCACGGTAAACAAGTCCTTTATGTTTCCTCTACGTCTCTTCCAGTCAATTGCTGGCAGACGCCCCTTTTATGTGATTGGACAGACTAACGTCACGCTGTGTTTCGGCAAAAGTTGAGCCGGTCTCAACTTTTTTGCCGGATCCAGTTGGGTTTTTTCGGGCAGCCACTGCAGCTGGAAACACCGCAGCCAATTCGGAGGGGCCTCATTTAAGATGAATGGAAAGAGCTCCGTTTTCGACGGACAGCCGGATTGCGTCTGAATGCGGCCTTAAGAAAACATCTTTGCTTGGCGAAGATTATTGAAAGAAAATCACACCACAATCATTTTAATGTTTGTCAGTGAAAATGAGAATAATTAAGTAAAAACAACCATTTTCTCTAATATCACAAATCTTACCGCATTTGTAAAATCAGTCCAAAAAATCACAATTACATATTTTTTCAAAATCATGCAGCCCTACATGACACCAAGTGTTTATATTTTTGTGTTTTCTGTGAGGATGATAGTGGGAACTGTTACAAAGCCAGTGACCATCCGACTCCAAGATGAATCTACATGTATAGCTTTAATTGTTTACTACATATAAAAACTCAGTATACTTTGAAAGACGATCATACTTACCCGATCATGGTTGGGGTCGGGGTAGTTACAAATGTTCTGCGAGAAGACAGATCGCACCAACATTTTCACCTCTTCAGGATAAACATAGGTGGGCTGACACTGATCCCCCTCCTTAACACCAACCCCATGAAACATCTAGAACAGAAGAGGAGTTTGAAGGGGAAAAAAGAGTTTAAAATTTCTACACCAGCCTGGGCTGTGATCATCCTCATTGTGGGCCAGCAAGATCCTAAGATCTCCCAACGCGTTGCATTAGAAGTGAAAATGGGATTTCATTGCGCCTAGGTTCATGTGATTTTACAGATGTGGAGGTGTGTATGTGTGTCAGCAGTCAGGAAGCTCAGCCAAATCACTGTTTTTCTGTCCAGCGATCAGCAGCTCTGTCTGCGTCCCTCAGAAGCCCGTCTGTCCAGTCAGAAGCACGCCCACAGTCTGAAATGATGAGTGTTTGTAGTTGGTGAGTGAAACTAAACTCTATTTATTGGTTTCATTCTTCTCTAGGATTGCAGTGTGGTAACCAACATTTGTGCTCTTCCTCTTTAACTCCCAGAAATTTCTAAAACCCGTCTTCTTTTCAACTCAACATGGCTAACCGGTGAAGTGTCAGTCCCTGCTTCTCTACGCCTGACAAAGCACTATTTCTGTTTTTTATTATAATACAAGAAAGAATTTGTGTGCCTATGTTTCATAGTTAGGTATTTTGTTTTCCCAGTGTGCCTCTCTTTTGTTTCATCCTCATGGCTAATATCTCAGGTAACATCTTCATTTGGTGTATTTGGGGAAAAGAATGAATAAAAAATAAATAAATAAATAATATTATGGAAAAAACTCCTTGATTGGTCTTTTAGCACTTGCCCTTCTCATGTAGAGTAACCATGCTCAGGCTGAGCTTCCCCACCTCATGTCGGGGAGCTCCAGGTGTCCTCATACAGTCTCACCTGCCAGGTATGTTTGTTTAAATCAGTAGATTGTTCATTTGCACATATGATATCTGTAATTTACATCTCAGGGATTTCTCTCTGTGTTGTCTGGTCTTACTGTTTGTCCACTTGTGTGCAGGAAACACAGTACTTTCACTGTATTGGGAAGTTTTCCTGACCATTGAAAATGTTATTAGTAGTAATAATAATAATAATAATAATAATAATTGATTGCATTTATAAAGTGATTTTCTATCACTCAAAATACTCAAAGCACTTTATAGTTAAGGGGGCATCTCACTAACCACCACCAGTATGTAGCAACCACCTGGGTGATGCACGGCAGCCATTTTGCACCAGAATGCTCACCAAACACCAGCTCGAGGTGGAGAGTGAGATGACTGAATGAGCCAGAATTTAGCCCGGACACCGGGGAACCCCCACCTCTTTGAGACAAGTGCCGTGGGATCTTTAATTGCCAGAGTGAGTCAGGACCTCGGTTTAATGTCTCACCTGAGGGACAACATCTTCTACAGCACAGCATCCCCGTTACTGCACTGGGGCAAAGGGGTAGATTTTTTGGTCAGATATTATAACCTAATTATAATAGTGCCACCTGCTGACCACCACCACTTCTAGCAACAACTTTCCAACTTTTTCCAGGAGGTCTCCCATCCAAGTCCTAACCAAGCCCACACCTGCGTGGCCTCAGTGATGCCAGAGACAGGAAGCCCGTTGGTCTGACTGCTGGACAGCTAGAAAACTTACAGCTGCAGTTGGTAACTTTGGGATAAACATCAATGACTTTTTGTGTTCTGCTTGGAAAAAATGTCATCATACCCACACACAGCTGTTAGTGACGTGGTCTGAGAGTGTGGTGAGATCTCAGTGTTTTTCCATCGTGCTTCTGTATTCAGGATCGGTAAAAATCCTGTCGCAGCCGTTCTATTTGCCCAATCAGTGACCTCCTCTGTGCCCTCTGTCCTAACTGGCCAGTCTACACTGCACCTCTTAGCAACAAGTGATGTAGGTATGCCCTGACTCACCTCTGCCAACAACAGAGTGTCTGCAGCCACACCGTCAGTCGGCTCGAGCTCGAGCTCAGACGGACCACTTTACTCCGCTGCAACTTTCCCTGCAACCGTTTGGTCTCAATTCAGACTGGAGAGAGCGACGACAACGAAATAAAACATGAGCCCGAGCAAAAACAGGGAGGCTGCGGCGGAGGTGCTTCTTCAGGAGTCTTCTGCTACAACTAGCTTGATCTCCAGATGTTTTGGCCCAGTCTTTCATGACTGCTGGTGGCTGTGAATACAAAAGGCTAAACCTTGAGGATTCCTCTGCAGTTGCCTACTTAAGTCTGGAGAAGTGGTGAAAGCGATGTAGTCCAGATTTGGTGCTATAAGAACTAACAGGAGATCTGAAATGTCAGACTGGCTTCTCCACAGCCACGCCCTCCAGATGAATATATAAGCCCTCCATGGCACTCTGGGTATGCCCTGAGTGTTATTCATCAACTGGACATCTCTGGAGTACTGTACCTGCACCTGAATGAGTCCAGGAGGCCTTGTGATCACATGCTGAACCACCTGGATTCCAGGGTGTTGGCAGTGGGAAGTGGATCTACGTAAGGGTCAAGAGAAGTCCTGTGTGCTGCTGTGACCTATACAGCAGCACACAGGACTTCAAACGTATCATTTCAAACTAAACAAGTCATTTGTTTTTAACCCCAAAATGACAAATAGAGTTTTGTTTTTATTGTATTCAGAGCTAATGCCATAAAGAGTTATTTTTTAATATTGTAACCCTCTTTTTTGTCATTATCGTCATCAGTTCTTCCGGGCTGTGGGGAATAAACAGGCTAGAACTTCTCTTGCTTTCTCTCCCGTATTTGTTCTTTTCATTAACACCACCACAGGTAGGCAGTCCAACACGTTTAACATCTGGGTTCACAGCCTATTTCCTTATATATTGTTTTTACATGTCACACTACCCCATAACTCTCATACCTGTCCCCAGTATTTGGTCAAAAGGT
This sequence comes from Naso vlamingii, assembly GCA_029822935.1. Lineage (NCBI taxonomy): Eukaryota > Metazoa > Chordata > Actinopteri > Acanthuriformes > Acanthuridae > Naso > Naso vlamingii. The sequence goes on from JAPQLA010000013.1 coordinate 21,801,008, forward strand.
GTATATGACATAAAAAAGCTCAGGTCATAAAAGGTTCACTGACCAGTTTCCTGTGCAGAAGCCTGTAGACCTTCTTCCTTCGGGAAAAGTCACTCTTCAGGCGTTTGGCAGCATGGAGCAGTGATGCTATCCACACAGGAAGTCTGAGGGAAGGGTGAAATTTGATTATATGTGTTCACATAGTCATGACCATGATTGGTTAAACTAAGTAAGCTCTTTGACCAATCACTAGTCATGCTACAGTAACCTTGTCTAAAGACACAGAACATTCATTTGAACTAAAATCAGCAGCAGTTGTGTTTCAAAGGTGCCACTTGAACACAGTGCAACATTAAAATTCACTGTATTTGTATTTTAACTCAGTGATGCAGGGAAAAGTAAAAAAGGAAGAAATGTGTGAGGAAAGAGGCACATGGCTGCACAGGGGCGGGAAAGCACCTGATGTCTTGGCTCAGGACAGATAACAGAAATGATGCATTTGAACATGAAACAGTTGAACTGAGTAATTTGAGTCTGGTTAGTGCCGTGGACGTGTTGGCAGTGGTAACTGTGGTAACTGTATTGTATTTTCTTGCCATTTTCTTTCTTTTCTTTGCTTATTTCTAACTTTTCTTTTTGATAAAGCTTATAGTTAGGGCTGGTTCAGCTTCAGACCAGCCCCTAGTTATGCTGCTATAGGCC
>JAPQLA010000013.1:21817121-21831306 GCA_029822935.1 Naso vlamingii
AAGTCATCAGATAAACTTTCCAACAACTCTAAACAGTCCTGTGTGCTTGTTGTGACTTGTTTATTTACCACGTTATGGTGTTTTTGCACTCAAATTAGCACTTTATGTAATTTTCAATTCAGTTTTAATATATTTATTTATTCAAACGTGTTTAAAATAAAACAAAAATAGAATATAACATATATAAGAAAGAAGACAAAAGAACTATCAAACAAAATCGCCAAATGTATATCAAAGGTATAATAAATATTTCAAACAAGGTAATTCATGTTCAAGAGGAGTAGAAAGAAGTTAAACTTTTCTAGTCCTACCCCCTTTTTCTATTTTTCATACTCAAACATTGAAAATGAAATGAAATAAAATAAAATAAAACTCTGCTAACCGCCATCAGTGTATATGTTGCCCATCACAGTCAAAACAACCAAAGTCAACACATTCAAACCAAACAAGAACAAAAAAATCAGAAGAATAAATACAAACCAAACATTCATTACAACCTGAGTGCAAATCAATAATCCATCCCTTATCCATTTAGTATCTTATTTTTTAATAGTCTTTTAAATTTGGTGAGTGTTCTACATGTCTTCATTTCTTCAGTGCAGCTGTTCCATAAATTAACTCCTTTGGTTGAGACACTGATATTTGCACTGGTTCTTACTGGTTGTTTTTTAAATATATAAGTTCCTGTTTGGAATCAAATATGAATGGAATTAAATCACAGGGCGCATGTGCTTGTAAGTAGGCCAACAAAACAAAACATTAGACAAAAGTCTATAAATAACTGAACGTGGTAAATAAACAAGTCACAACAAGCACACAGGACAGTTGAGAGTTGTTGGAAAGTTTATCTGATGACTTTAGGTGGAGGCAGGCTAGCACTTCCCATTAACTACCAGTGTTTGAGCTAAGCTAGTTAGCCGTGCGTGGGCTCTTCCTTGTTTCTGCACAGTCCAGAGAATGGGATCTATCTTCTTGTCTGGAACTCAGGAGGGAGGCAAATAACAGAAGAAGGCATGTCCCTTTAAGTAAGCCTCACATCAATATTTCCGAGGATTTATTTCAATGGGTTTAGCATCTTTTGTACTGCCAGAAAATCTGTCATCAGCCTGAAACTGAACCATTCAGATGATTCTCTCCACCCCCCACCCCACCCCTCTCTCTCTCTTCTTCTCAGGCCTCTGAGTCCGGCCGGTGTTGAGCACATAAATCTGGGTAGCAAAATTGCATCAGCACTCTTCGGTCACTGCACCCTTGTCCATGTAGCTGGTCTGCTTTAGAGTGCCATGGCCACGGGAACCCAGGGCCACCGTGACCACATCCTGGAGAAAGCCAAGCTTGCGCCGCCCATGGGGAGGCGCAGGAGAGCTGAGGGGAAGCCGAAAAAAAATTTCCCCTGCCAGGAGTGTCAAAAAGCTTTCAACAGTCTGGAGAAGTTGAAGGTGCACTCATACTCTCACACAGGAGAAAGACCGTACTGCTGCTCCCACCCTGACTGCACCAAGGCTTTCGTCTCCAAATACAAGCTGCTACGGTACAGACAAGCAGCAGTACATAGCAGGCTGCAGCATGTTGCTTTTCTCTTTACAGCTTTAGTAACTTAGTGCTCAGTCGTAGTCAGAATGATGTGTTGATGGATGCCAGTTTTCAGCTCTTGTGTTTGTGTGTAATGTAAAGCATGCCTACTTAAAAACATGATTGCAACAATTCTGCGTGCTCATAGAATGTGTCTGTGTTCCAAGGCATATGGCAACTCACTCACCCGAAAAAACCCACAAGTGTTCATACTGTGAGAAAATGTTCCACCGCAAGGATCACTTAAAGAATCACCTACACACTCATGACCCCTACAAGGAGGCATTCACCTGTCAGGAGTGTGGCAAGAGCTACAACACCAAGCTGGGCTTCAAACGCCACCTCGCCCTCCACGCCGCTAACAGTGGAGACCTCACCTGCCAGGTGTGTCTGCAGCTGTTCCCCAGCACAGGGGTTCTCCTGGAACACCTCAAAACACACGCTGGCAAGTCCTCTGGTGGGACCAAAGAGAAAAAGCATCGCTGCGAGCATTGTGAGCGTCAGTTTTACACCCGCAAAGACGTGCGACGCCACATGGTGGTGCACACTGGACGCAAGGACTTCCTCTGCCAGTACTGCGCCCAGCGCTTCGGTAGGAAGGACCACCTAACACGTCATGTGAAGAAGAGCCATGCCCGGGAGCTGCTGAGGGTAAAAACTGAGCCAGCTGACTCTCTGGAGCCAGTCGCCTACGACTTGGCATCAGGTGACATCAAGGGCGAGCTCCAAGGAATGCTGACGCCGAGACCGCACCAGCTCAACATGTACACAGGCCCCGTCCTGGACACAGAGACCTTCCCCACCTCCACTCACCCCTTTTCTCTAAAATATCAGCTGGGCTCCAACTTTACCTCATATAACTTCTCCTCACAGGAGCGGGAGCAGAATTTAAAGGGAGAACTGGAGACCTATATGATGGAGCTGCAGAGCAGCATGCCCTCTTCATCCTCTACAGCCCAAGAATCCCAACTGTCCTCTTCAAAACTCGTGCTGGAGACTCAAGTGGGCGTCCTGGAGGAGTCGAGCCAGGAAGTGTCCCTGTCCAAAATGTCCACCCCGGTGGCAGCAGCCTCTGCAGGGGACTCTCTGGCTTCGTCCTCCTCTCTGATGGACTTCTCACAGCTTTTCAACTTCCTGCCGCTCAATGGGCCTCCGTACAACCCGGCAGGGGGCAGCAGCGGGCAAGGTGTCCCCTATCCACCCAGCGAAGAGCCTTCACCCCTCGTCCAGCTGCCCCCCCACCCCGCGGATGGCCCAGAAGCTGCAGAGAATCCGCTGGAAGGGCTGCCCTCCTCCTTCATATCCAACCTGAGCACACCCACCACACTGCCTCGCTTCCACCAAGCATTTCAGTGATTCAGTATGTACTACACACACGGTGCGCACACACACACTGACACACACTGACACACACCGTACCACACAGCAACGCCAGCAGACAGCGAGATGACATGCCAGTGACACGTGATGTTAGAAGATGTTAGCACCTCTGTTTAATATGACAAGACGAGCAGACACCAGATGATCAGCACTGACAGCAGCACACATGCGCGCCCGCACACACACACACACACACACACAAATGCTCACCACCACTGTGCTCCCTGATGAAGTTTTCACATATAAAGAGAAATCAGATCGTCTTGAGCTGGCTGTTAGTGCAAAACATTTTTCCAGTCCTTGGTTTCTTGTTCTTTACATTTTTATAACCTTCCACGATCGTTTGGATTACCAGAAAAAAAACAAATCAAAACAAAACAAAAACTTATTTTTGCAAGATCTTCAGGTTACGATACATACACACACACACACGTTTAAGTGCAGTGGAGGCAGCAGAGTTCAGCTCAGCTGGCCTCAGGCTCACAGTGTCGGTGCAAAAACACACCACACGCATCAGTGAAGCAAAAACTTTTTTTTCACAATCATGCAAGGTCTCTTCATGGCAGTGAGAGCTTTGTCAGTTCAAACATGAGTGAGTCTCTTGGGAGTTGGAGAATTTTTACATAGACGAATGATAATGCTAATGTGATTGCAGTGACATTGACCTTTCTTTAGCTAACCCCCGAACCACAGAAGAACTTCACCTCCGCGCGCAGGTTTTGCGATGTCAGTTGTTACGTGTGCAGCACTTTGAAAGTTGTGATGTCATGTGTCATCACAGTTTATTTTGTGTCTTTCTTATTTGTCGTAGGGACCAAGCTGTAGTTTTAACATGTTTTCGCCCATTTACAACATCATTGAAGGTAGATGACTGCTGACCATTTTACAAACCAAACCAGATTTGAAAGCTGCTGTGTTTCGTACATTTCTAATGTGTATGAAAATCCACTGACTCCACGCACTAGGTAATCCATTACAGTGATCAATAGGCTTTAATTCTATTAATAACATTCACTTAAGAGGAGAGACCCCACACTAATTGGTTTAACCCATGTTACGGCTAAAACACACCTATGATCAGTTAAAGGGATAGTTTTGTATTGTTGCAGTGTGGTTGTATGAGGTTCTTCTGCACAGTCAGTCTGTGACCTTCTGCAGATGGAGCTCAGCAGGGGGCGCAGAAGTCTCTGCAGCTGAACTCAGCGTTGTGACGTTGCAGACGGGGTCAGCAGAAAAACTGTTTTCCAGCCACATATATAAATGCTTACCAAAAAAGTTATTATCTGCTCAACTGTACGCTAAATTTAGGATTTTTTTCACCACTTCAGTTTGCCGCCAGACAGCCATTTATTTTGGCACTACATTTTTTCAACAGTAGTCCCTCCGTATATAAGTACGCCCACTCACGACGGCCTCTGCCGCACGTCATATCACTCCACAAATCAGCTGTAGTGCCAAAATAAACGGCTGTCTGGCAGCAAACTGAAGTGGTGAAAAAATCCTAAATTTAGCGTACAATTGACTGGATATTGATTTTTTTTCTGCAGACCCCATCTGCAACAGTACAATGACTTCAGCTTCAGAGATTTCTCCTCCTAAAATTGACGCCGCTGATCTCGATCTGCAGAACGACACAGACTGACTCTGCATCAGAACCTCATACAGCCACACTGCAGAAATACTCAACTGTCACTTCTTTGGACTAAATCCATCCCCTCGGCACCCTGCACCTCACTTTCTGCACATTATGCACTGTCTAAATAGCAAAGTGGACTTGGACACACCTCAGCTGAGCTCATGTTGTGTGTGTCAGACTCTGCATCATAGCCCGTCAAAAAAAAAAGCCCTAAACGTCTCTTTGATGTAGTTTGTAAGTTTTCTGCCAGCCCAAACCAAAGTCAGCCACACGCAGACAGAGCTGGCAGCTACCTGCCGTTCAGGAAAATTAAAATGATAAATAGGATGTTTCAACACAGACAATGATTGACACCAAACCCTTTCATTGTCCAATTTTCCCTCTAAACAACCTTTTCACAACAAACACAGCATCCTGATTTTGAGTATGTGAGCCTCACCCACTCAGTACTCCACCCTCCGTGTTTGACTGCTGACGGTTTTAAACGAGGCTCTTTACTCTCCCTCTGCTCGTATCGTTGTGCTTCATTTTTTAAGGCTATGAAAAAACAGTTTAATCAAAGACCACAAAGCCAGTACTTCTTATTCCTGCATCACACATGAAGCTTCTCCCTCATTTCTTTCAGTCTGTAGTCATCATGTGTGCCCTCATCAGGAATTTGACTGCAGAAGTCAGAGTGCCTTCGTGACTGTGAGAAAGATGTGGAAGCTCACTTTGCATTAGCAGGTCATGAGGCGACCTTCAGAGTGTTTCTGTGTGGTTCCTACAGCCACTGTGCTGTCTGTCAGAAAAGATCATCGCAACCATGACATGCAACAGAGAACCGTAAAAGTTTTTACCTTTAAAAAAAAATGCAGCACACTCCTCACAAATGATAAAACATGAACCAGTTAAGACTATTTAGACTCAAACATACGCCCCACCAGTAAGCACCTTTAAAGTGAAATAAGCAATTGCCAGATTAATGGCAACTATTATGTTTACCAAATATTCCTGCCATTTTCTATCTTTGAACTAAGAGCTAAATGTAGAATGTACATTTTAAATATATAATATTCCAGTTCATTTATTTTCATCCTGTGTGGAACAATGTGGAATCCACAGGACTATATGAAATCATTGTAACGTTATGTGAAACTGCCAAATTTTGCTGCTATTTTGGTAATTAAGCAAAAAAAAAGAAAAAAAAAAAGGGAAATAAAAAATTATATTCAAAATTGTAACGGAAATTTTTTATGACCAACTGTGCCACTCCTGGCTGATCCTTGCATTTTTAAACCCTGACTCTATATTTTTTTATATAAATTTTTAAACTAATGTTCAGCTTGTGCAGGGCATTGTCAGGTGTGAAAAAACAAACTTCACTAGATTTTACATTCAAGCCAATATGCAGGTCTCCTGAACCATATTCAGAAAACATCGAGTGCCTACGTCCTGCCCTTCTTCCTCCGGTATACGGAAGTAGATTTAAACGCCTTAATTTGGGGGAAAAAAATGAATTAGATCCTATGGCAAGAAACAAACTGTTTTCTGGTCCCTTTTGGTTTGTGCCATGATTTACACATAAGATGGTTGACGATTGAAAAGATATTTTTTCATGTCTGAAAAGTCAAATTTTGTCGTCAAATATTAAAACGTTTTTCGTGAGACCACTCAGTGAACTTTGTCTGTCGTCTCACACAGTATCCGTCACCAGCGCTAACATGGCTGTAAGTTCAGCCCAGTTTCTTTGGTTCCTTCATAATGAGGGAAAATGGACTAAAAGAGGTCAAAATCATTCCAAGCATGGACATGTTGAGAGCTGCAGCTCAGCAAACACAGAGTCAGTCGCTTCTGTCACAGATCGTTGTTAAGACGTCACTTATAGGATGATCACGTGTATCGTCTTTCTAGATACAGATTTTTGAATGTCTGATACTTCAGCAGTTGTGTGATAAACTGAAACTTTCTTGACTTGAAAAATTATCTTTTTAACTGAAAAATATCATATTTGAGATTAAACTGGATCAAAAATAAAAAAAAACCTCAGTCCCTCCAATGACTAAGGTTCATATTTTTTTTCTAAATTAAGGTGCCATGTGGTCCACCGGAAGGGGCGTGGCTTAGACACTCTGTTGTAAGCTTCACTGTAAATGTATGTCAGAGAATCAGTTCAGCCGTTTAATGGTGACGTTTTTGGGACTTTTTGTGGCATGGCTCCGCATCACAAATATTTTGATTAAAGAGGAACAAAGCTCCTAAAACACCTAACCCGTGCTAGTCCTGTAGGTTTTGATGACTCAGACTAAATCTGTGAACTCTGTGAAAGCTGAACGTGACAGAACTGTGAGACACAAACAGTTTACACTCACACAACTGAGAGGTGAAATAGCAGCTGAAATACTGATGATGAGTCTAAATGACATACCCAGTTTTCATGTAAATGTCATTTGTGACTCATTGTAACTTAGAACAGCAGGTTTGCTTACTGATGCTTCTGGAACATGTTATTGACATTTAACAACAAGGTTTAAAAGGGAAAAAAGGCATAAAGGAACATTGCAGTCACATCGTCAGGGCTCAGTTTGTCTTTATGCAGGTTGACAGCATTCTCACCATGCTGCGTCAGATGTTGAAGCCCACACATCTTTAGTATACAATCAAAGAGTCTGCTGCTGAAAAGGTGCTGCAGGATTCTCTAAGCACAGCTCTTAGGGCGTGGTCTCTAGCTTTAGGGGACAGTCATCCACCTGAAATAAAATGTGAGCCCTGTTTTAGGAGTGCATAGTCTGCCGAAAAACCTTTCTGGAGCCCAAGAGCTTAGCTGTCCCATCAAGGCTGCTCTCCAACAGACAGGAGGAGACCACAGCGCTGCTTCGACATCTCCATGATGTGATCGTGAAGCAGGACTTTGCTGGAAAAGAGCTCAGATTCACAGCTAGCCTTCCCAGATTAAAGATTGTTTAACATAGGGACATTAACATATGTTGGGATTGTTTTCTTTTATTTAAGGGGAGACATTACAGGTGGACAGAGTAAAAATGTAACTAGATATCACCATGGCATTCACCCTGTTTATTTCATTAAGACAAATTCTCTGACAATGTTTAAAAATGAAAAGGAATCACTTTCTCTTAAATTTGTGCTAATTTGCATGAATTTCACTGACAGAAATCTGAATGTTTGGATAAAGCCAGCTGTGTGTGAGACAGCTACCGAGGCAGAGACCTCAGACTCAGATCATGGGTAAACACTCGCTTAGAGAAGAATCCCTTTAAAGACGCATGCATTGTGAATTTCCACACATTTTCAGACTCGAAGTGGGGAAAAGGGTAAAAATATCAGACGCCATAAAGCCTCCCCAGCTGCATTGCGCAATAAGACAGTTATGGTTTTTTGTATTACAAGTTTTCAGGCGTCTAGTTTTTTAAATACACAAATGGTTTTATTTCAATTAAATCTAGATTTATTTGCCAAAATCTGTTCAGAATATGAACACCTCAGTGTGTAATTTGGATGTTTTCTTTCTGCTAGTCGGAAAAAAGACATGCTTTGGAGGCAAATGGGCCAAAGTCTCAAATTTACCAATACATTGTTTTCTTCTGTTGTCTCCCCTTAAGTGAAATTAGTCTTTATTTCAAAAGTTACTGAATAAAATACCATCTTTTTTGAGGATATGATGTTTGGTTATGAACACATTTTCTTGAAATGATATTTTTGCAGTCAGTCAGTCAGAGCGGTGGAGAATCACTGAGCAGGAGTGACTTTTCTTCTCAGATGGACAGGCAGAGCCTCAGTCACAAATGCACATTATCAGCTGTTATCTGTTTTTTTTTTTTTTCAGCAGTGGCCTTATCATCAGTATGAACATAGAGTAATAATATGAAAATCATACACTGTACGCAGATGTTGTGCCTTATTCTCAAGCAATACGTTGAAAAAATGGCCGAATTCATGGCTGTGTTGAATCAAATAACTCTCATATAGTTGACATTGTTTCTCAGACGGTCACCATGACAGCAACATCACCTTTCACTGATTACTCTCTGAAGGATCAATTTTTCCAAAGATAGATAGTATGATGGAAAAACTGTTGCATGGCGATTAAAAATTTGTCGTAGGTTTAAGTATTGTATGAAAGAAGCAGATACATTTATGATCAAACGAGACCATCGTGAGGAAAACTGAAGTTTGAGAGACATTTTTGCTAACAGCAGAATCAGACGGAACCGCCGTTAGCTCTGATGTATTGCTTTGACAAGTCACAATCAGCTGCCATCGTCTCTCTTGGCTGTGTTGTACATTTAGGTTTTCTGAATGTCATAGTGTTACATTGACAAGTTGTGACAGCTGTTGTTGCTCATATAAAGCTGTTTAGTTTTGGTTCGTCTCATTTGTGATCTCAGCGCCCGGAAGTCGCTCTGCTTGCATGGCGTTCCTGAGGCAAGCCTTAGTGAATCATTCTGGGCTGACATTGCAAAAATAGATTTAAAGATGCAGCCTGCTGCTAGAAAATACATTTTTTTTAAAATCTGATTTTCCCACTAAGGCTTGCTGCATAAGGTAGTGAGGTCAAAAGTGTGTTTTCCACCTGTTGCTAGCTACAGTCGTCTCATACAAGGAACGCCGTGCTCACCATCATGAGCCAGCGAAGCAGGACAGGCTATCAACTGAAACGTACAGAGGAAACAGAAATGTGTGTTTTTTTAAACATGCGCACATTTTATAAATTGCATGCAAGCTTTCATAATACTGGCACGCAAGATAGGAATATAAGGCGCGTTCAATTTATAAATTGCAAGTGCGATTTTTTAAAAATGTGTTGCAAAACAGAGAACGGCGTGCTTTCAAAAGATAAAACACACCCATGTCGCGTCCCGAGCTCCGTAGAAACGTGTGTGTAGCACTGAAAACCAAAACTTTACTGTAAGCTGACATCAGATGTTTGGTCAGAGTCATCCAGTTTTATTCTTTGACACAATATTTCCTGATTTAAAACGCAGTCAATAAATAAATACATAACTAAATAAAAGTGAGGAAACACACAGAGCGACCACACATGCTGGCTCACAGGGCGACACAGAGAAGAGGAAAGAAAGCAGCACACTCCAAACTCAGCTTAGGCAGAATTTCTTCTTTGGAAAAAGTTTGTGTCCAGATGTTGATGTTTGGGCAAAATTTGGCAATGAGAATGAATCATGTGACTGAAGTTCCTGACTTAGTTTGGACACATGATGAAAATGCTGTTACCGGGCCATACAAAATGTGTTAGGTAAACCTTTAGTTAAAGCTGCACTTGGTAACTTTTGCGAACGAGCTAACAAGCTAAGCTGTTAGCTGTGGCATGAGACTTGTTGGGAGGCAACTTGGCACCCCCTCCCTTTTTGCTCCGGCTCCTGTTTTATTTCGTTTGTTGTCTCTCTCTCGTTTAAGTCCAGTTTGAGACCAAACGGTTGCAGGGAAAGTTGCAGCAGAGTAAACTGGTCCGTCTCAGCTCGAGCCGACTGACGGTGTGACTCACAGACACTCTGTTATTGGCAGAGGCGAGTCAGAGCGTCAGACACAAACAGCCAATCAGCTCAGCTTTTACCAATCCTGAATACAGAGGCATGATGGGAAAACACAGAGATCTCACCATACTCTCAGACCACGTCACTTGCTAACAGCTGTCTGAGTATCAGGACAATTTTTTCCAAACAGGACACAAAAGCTTATTGATGTTTGCCACACAGTTACCAACAGCAGCTTTAATATAATTTTGCCAAACTACTGTTGAACGTTTCGGCAGTCCACTGTGCTTTTACATCATATTGAAACAAGCATTAAAAAAATTCAGATCAACAGCCCTGCAGTACAACGATGTAATGGAAAGATGAAAAGTCACAAAGGTGATGTTAGTATTTCTTGACATTTTCATGTGTAGAACAGAGTTTTGACACACCTGATTCTTTCTCGACACATTGGACTGCACACCACACGGCAAAAATGTGAACTTTACAGCCTGCAAAAATTTAGCCAAACTTCACCTTTTGCCTTCGCGGCAGCAGTTAACAGAAAGTGCATGTTAGTCTGATGGATATGTAACCCAATAGTGTTATCATTTACCTCACACACTCATCTTGTTTTTCAAAAATGAAGATGAACTAGAAGTGTTACGTTCCCGTTTCCTTCCTGAGCGACAGGACTTGATGAGACATGAATGGAGACGATGTTTTTCTGGGTTTTGTGAAATGTAGATTTGAATGTTTTAAAGCATTTATGGAAGTTTGCTATCTGGATCTTGTGAAGGTTTGTGGTTTTTACAAGAGATCGTAGCAAGCCGCTATTGTTTCTTTTTTCATAGCACTTTTTGTAAATTGAATGCCTTTATTTCCTCCAATACCTTTTGTTTAAAACCTTTATTACAAATGTATAGATGATATATTTAGCTCTTTTAGAGATCAATAACATGTAAATACAATATCAAATGTTTTATTTTTACAGGTACAATTTTGACAGTGTTTTTCCTATCAAAGTGTCATTTTTGCTTTACTTGCACAAGTGCTCTGTGTATCTCATTGAGGGGACTTTTAACAAATAATGTATGGTAAACAGAGTTTTGTTGGACTCGTTTCTGCGAGGCCTTCTTTAACTGTTCAACCGCTGATTTATGTGAGAGCGTGAGAATGAATGAAGCTTAAACGGACGATTTGAAAGCACTTAATCAGTTCATCTTATCGTTGGCTCTTTATTTGGCTGTTAACAAGATACATGCTGAAATATTCCTGTGAGGATTTTTCCTCCTCAGCGGACTAACAATGGGGCTTCTTTCTGAAAACTGTTGCACGGACAAAAACATGTTCAATCAGCTCACTACAGTTTCAGCTTGATGTGTAGCTCATGTGGACTGCACATCAGACAAAGCAGATCCAGATTGATAATTTGAGTTTAATCTGAACAGTTCTGGGGAAATATAGGAAATCTGTCCCACTGTTGTGTGGCGATGCTCTTCAGTGAGAGGCACAGACCTTCAGCAACTCATGTAAAACTTCTTTATAAGCTTCAGTGGTACCAGTGAACTTTATTGAATGTGTATGTAAGAAACACTGCAATACTGCAATATATTTTGGTATTGGATCAAGCTGCTAACATACTTCTAAAGCTCCTTAAGGTGCTACAGACCTCTTTTATAGTTCTTAAATGTATCGTTTGTACAAAGTATCCAGTTTATCTGAGCAGTTGGCGGTCTGCCTGGTTGTACTATATAGCTACATATATTTTTTATTGTACTGTGACTTTTGTAGTCTTTGGAAAGACTTGCCTGTAATATCACACACACACACACACACACACACCCAGACACACACCCAGCCCAGCCGCTCCTCACCTGTGTGTTGTTGGGAAACTGAGTCATTGCTGAAGATGGCGCTGAGTGATGTCACTCGCCGGAGATGAAGACGTCGGTGCTGACACTGAGAACTGTGCCTTAACGGGACGCCGTTGAACATGAGCATGAACTGCATTCCAGCCACGGCGGTTTAGTTGTTGTTTGCATTTCAACAAACCATCCTGTAACAATGATGGTCTTGCTATTTTCTCAATATTCTACTTCAAATCTATTTTACAAACTACTGTTGTATTTTTATAAATATGGGCAAAGTAATTCACATAAACATATATAGTAAATATATATGTATATGTTTATAGGTTGCGTCAAATAAAAGCGAATGCTGCAGCTTTTATCCGTTGTTCTTTAAACATTGACATCATCCAAAGAGGCCGATTATTTATTGTCTGGCAGAAGAACCTGATCTGATTTACAAACCTTGCTGCTATGAGAGAGAAGAGCTGCAGTCGTCAACTCCAGTGTTTCTACACGATGTAAGAAACTGAAATAAACATGAGAGAAGGATGTGACTGTGTGTCAGCGTGGTCATTCCTGCAACTGTGCCCTCCACTCCGTGATTCTGCTGTGTGTGTGTGTGTGTGTTAGGGTGAAGAAGAAACAGTGCGAGCAGTTGTTCACTTGTTGGTTTTTAAGTAGAAGTTTTTCTACACATTAAGCCTCATAATAAGGATATTTAGGTTCATGTACTATGTTCTGAGAGCTGGAGCTCCTTGCTGATGTCACCGCCAGCGCAAAACAACGGAGGTTTAGGAGCATTTCAAGAGCTTTAAAAAAATGCATGTCCAGTGGTGTCCGCTCACGTTCCGACACTAAAACACAAACTTTAACCACGGCTTTGAACCCAGAAATGGCTCTTTCAGCTACTCCAGGAAACAAACAAACAGCCATTTCCGGCTTCTGAGCTGCTGTTTAACTTTGTGTTGTGGTTTCAAAACCTGAGAGGACACCATTAAACATTCGGCGACTGTCTCGTCTTTGAAACAAGCGTTTTTCCTCAGACTGAAATGCCTCAAAGCCTCCATTGTTTTCAGCTAGCAGTGACGTCAGCAACGAGCTCCAGCTCTCAGGACTGCACCGTTCTTCATAATAATGCTGTAGAATGTCGGATGTGATGGTAAATATCCTCATTATGAGGCTTAATGTGCGAAAAAAACAAACTTCTCCTTAAAAGTTTTTAGGACAACAATGGAGTACACTGACGCAGACGAAGGCTGTGTATCGGGCTTCAAATACCAGAGATGGAACATAACAAAGTATAAATACTTTGTTTCTGTAGTCAAGTCAATTTTTTTAGGCATTTGTACTTTGAGTATTTATTTTTCTGACAGTTTTTGACTTTTTCTCTCCATGTCTGAACTCAAATATGTGAACGTTCTCCTCGTTCCATTTTCCAAACAGGCTCGTTACTTTAGTCTGAATGCTTTTGTCTTTTTGGCTCAGGACGCTTCACCAACACAACATGTCTGTTTGACATTCTGTGAATGAGACTCAACAATCAACTCATTTTATGGTGCGTTCAGGAACAGCTCGGACAAATCAGACTGACTCTGCCTTTAATAGACTGCTTTTTATGAATATGACGCGAGCTTCAGTCAGCTTTGCACAGAAATGTCCCTCAGAGGGAAACTTTTTGATACTGTGAGTACATTTCACAACCTGTACTTTATTACTTTTACTTGAGTAAAGACGTCGAGTCAGTACTTGTACCTTGTACCAGTACTTTTACCAGTCTTTTTTTACACAAGTATCTGTACTTCTACTTCAGAATGTATGAACCTTGCCACCTTTGCAGACTCCTGAACTTACTGCTGACTCTGTAACGATCCGTCAGTCTCAGCTTCAACCTGAACTCCTCTAAATATTTGAACTCTGCTCTTCGTGACATTGGCTCTTTCCTCCTATGTTTTGTTTTTCTTTTCAGAGGAAGAGATTTAAAAAATGAAGTGAGCCGAACTGGATGTTGATGCTTCAGAGGTAAACATCCTGGGTAACTTGCATGAAATATAATGAATGCATGGCTCACAGACACGAGCAGAGCAGCTCTAACCTGGTTTACTCCCCTAAAAGAGATGTTTCATCTGCAGCACTTCCTGTGAACATGTATGCTGCAGTTCATGGAGCGGGACGTGTTCTGAACGCTCTCATATGTCATCGTGTCAGTTTGCTGCATGTCTCGTAGGTTGATGTCATTACTTTATTGAACTTTATGGTAATATTTCTACACAAACCCA
>JAPQLA010000013.1:21831406-21841612 GCA_029822935.1 Naso vlamingii
CACACACACACACACAGGCAGGGTTGGTGAGCTGTGGGCCGACCAGCACAGGATGCGAAACGTGACGAGTCTCTCGCCGTCCTCCCCGCCGCACACAGTAAACTGAGTTGAACCACCGGGACGAACCCGTTGAACTCTAACACAAAGCGTTACACACTCCACAACACTAGGCGGCAGTGTGGCTGCGGGTTTGAGTCTGCGCTCAGAGTCTTCAGAGTGCTGTTCACTCACACACACACACACACACACACACCATGCCCTCCCCGATCCCCGTCACTCGGCTGCTTCCCAGAGACATCTACCCCTCCGTGGACATCGGCACGTGCAGCAGCCCGCTGGCCAAACTCTCCTCCGGCTCCACCTTACAGGTCCCGGCTCAGCGGCTCCACGGCAGGGTCGCCGGCAGCCGGCTGTGGTCCTCGGTGATCCACTGGAAGGAGCTGCGCGCGCTGCAGCCGGCGGGCTCCGGAGGCTTCGGCTCCGTCTTCAGGGCCACGTACTTCGGGGACACGGTCGCGCTGAAGAAGGTGAAGAAATGCGCCAAGAACCACCTGGCGTCGCGTCAGAGCTTCTGGGCCGAGCTGAACGCGGCACACCTGTGTCACAGAAACATCGTGCGCGTGCTCGCGGCCACCACGTGCGTGCCGGTGGATTTCGGAGATGAAAGCAGCATCGGAGTGATCCTGATGGAGTTCGTGGGGAGCAGAAACCTGCAGCAGATCATCTATGGCTGCGCGGAGCCGCTGCGCGCGGACAGGTGGCTCAGGTACTCCACCGACATCGCCCGCGGCCTGCAGTTCCTGCACTCTCACAGCGTGGTGCACCTGGACATCAAGCCCGCCAACGTGCTGGTGTCCGCTGATGACGTGTGTAAAATAGCGGATTTCGGCTGCTCTTTGAAGCTGGACCGAGGCTGCGAGGTGCGTGCGGTCAGCCCGCAGCTGTGTCACGCAGGCGGCACGTACACGCACAGACCCCCGGAGCTGCTCAAAGGTGAGGGCGTGTCCACCAAAGCGGACATCTTCTCGTTCGGCATCACCTTGTGGCAGCTGATCACCAGAGAGCAGCCGTACACCGGCGACAGGCAGCACGTGCTCTACGCCGTGGTGGCGCACAATCTGCGGCCGCGCGTCCACGACCACCGCGCGTTCGGCTCGGAGCAGGGCCGGCTGTGCAGGACTCTGCTGGGCCGCTGCTGGAGCGCGGAGTGCCACCGCAGACCGAGCGCGCGCGAGCTGCTTCCGTACCTGGGGCAGCTGCGCCTCCTCACGTGACTCTATCTTCAGGTGGACTCTTTGACTTTTATCACGTGGACGCGTTTTAGGAACATTTTAAGGTTCTCCTGCAGGTGAGCTGCGTCATATGCCGCGTGCAGTTCAGTGTGTGCAGGTGAGACAGACTGATGAGGAAACGTTCACCTGTAAACCAGCGCACAGGCTGATGACGGAGAGTCCCTGACGCAACATGATGCAGTGTGGAATCAAAGCTGACGTTTGTTGTGATGAAGTCTGGTGATGATGATGCAGCTGTGACGCTGCATGTTGGCACACGTGGTTCAGTTGAGCTGAGCCACATGTTTCCAGCTGTTGTTTTTAAACTCTGATGTGAGATGAGTTCAGTGTGACGTGACTGTGATGACATTTAAGTGTGATGAGTTTTCATTAAAATTATTTTTACACCAAATGCGCTTCAACGTGTTCATGTTGCCAGGAAACCAGTGATGATGCGTACAGGTCAACGTCTCTGTGACCTCTCACTGATCTTCCTCTCTGTATGACTCATGGTCCTGACGTCACGGTGCTGAACTCTTGGGCCTGTTCCAGAACAAAGTTTGATCGAACTGATGGAGCAGATCTGTCAGGAAAAACCAAACTGCCTGATCCCGCCGGGACGGAGCAGAAGAACTCTGTGAGGCTGCTTCCTGAGCACAAAACCCCCCCAAACTACTTCAGTAGGAGTACTGTTACCCTGACAGAATTCTACTGAAGGAGAAGTAAAATTACTCGTCTAAAAAGTTACTTTGTTACTTTTTTGGGGGGGTGGGGGGTGGAAATATCATCTCTCCATCTCCATTCTCCTCCATGTCGGCACACAAACGTCTCTTTGCTGTGTGTGTGTGTGTGTGTGTGTGTGTGAGACTGACTGTTGTTCACCTTCTAATGCTGCAGTCAGTCAGCCAGAGCCAATCAGATGGACCGTTACTGACACCCAGTCACAGCACCAGTTCATGGAAAACTAACAAATTGTTTCAGCTTTTTTTTTTTTTTTTTAAACTCAGTCATGGATGTGACGTAAAATGTTGTGAAGAACAATACTTCAGACAAAACCTGCTAAAGTAAAAGTAAAATTACAGATTTTAAAAACTACGTAAAAAAGTACAAGCACACAAAAAACTACTCAGTTACAGTAACGTGAGTAAATGTAGTTATGTTCCACCTCTGCTACCTCTGTTAGTATTAAAGTCATGAAGAACAGAAGGGTTGGAGCCACTTCAACAGGTAAGTTCACCTGTTTGAAACCACCTGAATCATCACGTTACAGTCTGACTAACACCAACCTGAGAGTGGATCAGAAAGAGTTAGACACGGGAAAACCTGAACTCTGTGTTCATGCTGAACCCATTGTGAGTGTGTACTCAGAGCTTTGTATGGACTGTGTGAAAAGTGTGTGTGTTGTGAGTGTGTGTAACACAGCTGTCTGAAACTCTGACATGATCTGAAGCTCACACACCTGTCCCGACATTTTGAAACACACCTTCCTGAGGCCAGTTACTGCTGCTGCTGTGGAGCCTGAGAGAGAAATTCTGCCCAGACATCCTGATATTTTAAAATTCTGTTTAATAAAGGAACTTCAAGTTACTTTAAACTTCTTCACGCTAAACACATCAGACCTAATCAAGAAATTCTGGGTTAAAAAAAAGTCTAAAGTAATTGTGGAAATGGTAAACATAGAGGCTCAGGTCAGATGTACGTGTGTGAGCAAATATTGCAGTATAGTTCCAGTAAAACAAATATTCCATAATACAGCTGCAGGCGGCAATTTCCGGGTTCACGCCTACAAAGACCATTAGAAGCTGAAAGCTTCAATAGCTTCATTAAAAATAACTTTAAGGGAAGTTTCAGGTAGTGATGTGTATATATCCTGCCAGTTTTGTGATGACTGGACAAACAGCTCCTCATTTATGGTCTGATTTGTGTTATGCCTCACCTATATTTGCGTTTATAGCGCCCCCTAATGGTAGATTTGCATAACATTTTCAGGGTATGTTTCAGGTACTTATGTGGACATATCCTGCGAGTTTTGTAATATTTGGAAAAAACATTTCTAATTTATGGTCATATTTGTATTATACCACACTGCTTCTTTTGTTAATTTATAGCACCCCCTGTTGGTCGATTTGAATGAAAATTTCAGAGTATGTTTCAGGTGCATATGTGGAAACATTCTGTGAGTTTCGTTATGATTGGCACAATAATTGTTGACTTTTGTCCATTTATGTGCTAAGCCACGCCCCCTCTGAAGTTCATTGGTCAATATCATAAAAATGAAATAAGATATCAACAAGCCTTATGCAACTTTTGATCAGCTTCATCCAATGATGACCCACAGCGAATTTCCAAGGAATTGGACCTACGGCCCAGGAGGAAATGTTGAAAATGTGTTTTTCAAAAAATTAAAAATGGCGGAAAATCCAATATGGCGGACCTTATGGGTTTTCGTGGCAAAGTTGGAGAGTTTAATCCAAAGAATGTCTATACCAAGTTTCATGTAAATCGGACTTATGGCGTAGGAGTTATGAATTTTAAAGTGAAAAACTGGTTTTCTTTAATTGTAGTGCCCCCATCAGGCCGATTGGGGTCAAATTACTTGTGCAGCATTTGCACACAACTTCCAAACAAGGTGCAAAATTTCCTGTCTCTACCATTAACCGTCTCACAAAAACAACAGGGTTTCAGCCCTACAGGCTTGAATTAAACCAAATGTCACATGACGAGTTATTATGAGTTAATGCAGAGCAGCATGAGGTTCTTCATCAGCCTCTCCGTCATGTTTCCTGCAACACAAACTGCTCTGCATTATATGTTCAGTAGACACACACACACATACACACACGCACACACAAGTGAGGACAGGTTTACTGCTTTAAGCTTTGACACGCCGCCTCACAAGTCAGATGAAGAAGTCTTTATTGTCACACACAGCTGTACAGTGAGAACATTTAACTGTCCTCATTCAGTCAGCGTACGGCGCCGAGGACCAGCTGCAGCTGTGGGACGGCGCCACAGCACCCACAGGAGAAATACCTGTATGCACCTTTATGTAAATATATATGTACATGTGAACATGTTTTGGTGGTGGGGGAAACCCACACCAACACGGGGGAACATGTGAACTCCACTTGACATGCGACAGGTGCAGCACAAACTCTCACAGACAGATTCACTGTTTCACAGGAAGAAGTGCTCAGGGCCTATGGAATGGTCGAACCATGCAAATGTGAAAGTGAATGTAAGCAAGTCAACTCTGAGCTGTAATGTTAAAAATCCAAAGCTCAGTTTTGATGTCCTTGACTAACAGTTGCTGCAACGTTGTTTTTGCTTACTTTTTCAAAAAGCCACAAGAGGTGCATACAGATAGATACATAGACACGCCTTATGTATCACATAATATAAAAATGTATATACAGATGTAATGGCACAGAAATGGTACGACCACATGAATTTTCCCCTCTGAGAATAAAGCCGACCTTGAACCTTGAAACTGGACTGAGTTTTGGTGAGATTACAGACGTGGTGGTGAAACAGCTGATCAGCATCTGTTCTGTCTTCATAACGTGAATTGAAAACACTGACGACTTTTTTAACATTTTATTCAAAGTATTTGAACATTTATCTGCTCTTCGTCTTAACATCGAAACACAAAGAAACAACAGAAAACATGTTTCCTCATGTGACAGCATGTGTGCAGCATTAAAGGAGCGAAGTGTGACAGCGATCAGCAGAGCAACCCTCACAGCTCCTCAGTGTCCTCTTCATGTGTCTCTCTGGCTTCAGCTCGCTGCCGTCAGCTGCTTAATTCAGCAGCTAGTGTGAGTCTGACTGACTGGTCAGGAGCTCTGAGCAGCAGAAAGTGTCGTTCACGCTGTAGACACACACAGCCGGACCTCATGTGAACACACACCTCCATGACCGACTAAGGTCTGACAGCAGAGACTTCAGTACAAAGACGAACCACAACTCAAACTCCAGAGACCAGGGAGGCATGACAAACACAGAGGAGCGGCAGCGTCTTTTTGATGATTTAATGGTGCTGTCATGCTGCAAGTCAAGAAAGTTGCAGTTCATTATAAAACTGCTGAAGTATACTTAGAAAGACCACACACCCAAAAATCGTTAAGTGACACCATAATAACGATCTTTTACAGAACCGACTGACTTTGCTTTTGCATACCTTCAATATAACTGGACCAATGATTTACCTCATTAATGCTTCTTCCCTCGCTCTGGAGAGAAAAAGTAAATGCTGTGTTGGTGCTGTACATTGTGTGAGATTACTGTCTTTACAATCATTATGATTGGCAAAATGATCTTTTACGTTGGCAAACATCATTTGTTTAATTTACGGCTCTAATCAAAGGGGTTTCCAAAATAATTTGCTTCTCTCCCCTGACTACTGTGCAGCATTTTTTCCCATGGTGTCCACTAGAGGGGGTGTGACCTGACCTGAGCACTGTGAGTTCTTCAGTGGGCCTTATTTAAACAATAGCTGGGTCCCAAATCGCATACGTCTGTACTTAACACTTAATATTTTGAGTGCAGAAGTGCGCAAAGTGTGTTCACACTGAAAAGTATGCAAAACTGCAGTGTACAACTCGCGCACTCAAAACAGTCCGAAAATTGAGTGTGGAATGATGGACACTTCACGCCCTCAGCAAACGCCATATTGGTGACGTAGAAGACATTACGTCACAGACTTCTAAAATGGAGTCAGGGCATTGCAGCCAAGGATTTTCGCGCACCAACGACTTGGCGACTATGAATGTTGCCACGTTGCACAGATGCAAGTTATAAATGTTTTTGCATCACTATGTATACTGTTGTCAGATAGCCGCCATTAGTAATTTTTGTTGGGTCTGTAATGATTTGGTGCAGTTAGCGTACTAGCTGATGTTAGCATCCGCTATCTAACATTAGCATCTGCTAGCTAGCTAACATGCTAGGGCGGCACATTTTAATCAGGCATTAAAGTTGTGGTGTGAGTTTAGTTGATGTGCGATATCTTGTCAACCTTACTGTGGAACATTCTTACCCAAGTTAAACGAATGAAATAGTGACAGAAAAAAGCTCTCAATTATTTGTGATGTCGTCCACCTACTGTTTACAATTTGCCATTAAAAAAAAGTAGTAGAAGAAGAAGAGGTGGTTGAAAAAAAACGTTGTCACTTCCCATAAGTTCAAAACGGCAGTGTGCGATTTGGGACAATACCACCCTGGTCGAGATTAGTGCAATACACAATAAGTGTACTGCATTGAAGTGTACTGTATTTAAGTATACTAACCAAAGTATGCGATTTGGAGCACACAGAAAGTGTTGGAGCCATTTTTTATGTTGGCCATGGGGTTGCACTGTGGGTCTATTCAAGTGTTGGACTAATTGCAGTAGGTGTGGTGCACAGTGAGGTCCATGGTTTTTTGACCGTGAGTCAAATTAGTTGGTTGTGCTTTATGTTTTTGTGAAATAAATCTTTGTCAACTTGGAAATAAATGGATTGGCATATCCAACATGAAGTTTTTGGACTGAGGAATTTTTTTGGAACAAAGAGCCTGGTTGGAAGCACACCAACACACCAGAGCCACGTGTACATTCCTGACCAAACAGACGGTGCATCATCACAATGTGTCCCATACTCTCAAATGATGGACACTCGGTTTGTTTTGTCTTGCTCAGTTGTCTTCTGGTGACCACGATCAAGAAGCTAGTCAGGTTTTTCCATATTTCAAGCAAACACTCCATGACTAGTCACATCAAAGTCATGATGTCCACGTTGCGTGCTAAGGCCCACCTCTTTCACGCACGGAGCAATGACACTAGTCAGAAAGCTGGAGTTTGGGGTGATGTGCTTGGGCTCCGGTACGAGCCGCTCAGTGTGAGTGTGCTCTCAGTGTAACTGTCTGAACACAAGGACAAGAAGAAGGTACTGACATATTAGCACAGGACTTGGAGCACACTGACAAGATTCTGTCAGGAGAGGAACATTCAGTTTGACAATAAAGATGAGCAAACAGTAACATAATAACCACACAAGGACAGGAAGTGACAGCTAAAATGTCCACCAGCACACAACTCACTTATCAGCAAAAATATGCCCTTCAAGAGAGAATCACATGAACAGTGTTTATTTGCTTCGATAAACTAACTCTGGTCATATAAGTGAGTGAGTTTCAGTAAAGGAGCTGCAGCCATCACATGATGGTGACTCTCTCAGGTGAGACCTGGACTGCTGGGCCCACGAGCTCCAGCTGCTGGGAGCGGTACTGACTGGTGTCCAGTCCCCGGCGGATCTGGTGCAGTTTGCGGGCCACACAGGGGAGCAGCATCAGCACCTTCCCCACTATGACACACACGGGCAGGGCCAGCGCCACCACGAAGCTCGGGGGCAGGTAGAAACGGTAAGCCTCCTCCTCAAAGGCTCGCTTCCAGCCAAACAGCAGGCCGTGGAAGGTCGCGATGAGCAGGGCGATATAGCCAAGAGTGGACTGGAGACAGACGAGAAGACTGGTTGTGTAACATACATAATGAACTACCATTCAAAACCACTTAAGACAAACAAGCCCATGAAATCTAATACTGCTACGTCCTTAAGGGCTGATCACACAGAGAAGCGTCGCTAAAGAAGCGTTGCCAGCAGATCCATTGTTTTTCTCTGGTACAGCGCGCCTGCTGTGTGTTCCTCTCTTGCTATGCGACATGTTTTACTGGCATTTTTTGGGTGTACATTTAAGTTAAAGTAATTTCAACTTTTCAACTGTAAATATACCAAAATGTGTTCATTAGTATCTGTTATGTTGTACATTTTGCAAACAAAAAATTGTTCAAAAAAAACTTTTCAGCTCCAGGCGCGGAGTCGTACCACTCATCAATGTCATTTCTGATTGAAGCAGTCAATTACATTCACAGAAGAAGGGTTTTACTACTTCGGCCTACCAGTCCTTCCTGTTTTGTTACCAGCAGAACAGAGGCCGAAACAACAGGATTATTGACGAACATGGATAAGAAGTTAATACTGACTGTATTTTCCTACAGCTGCGCTTCCAAGACATTTTTAAAGTGGCCACTCCTGGTGCGACACTTCTCAGTGTGATCGGTTCTATAGTGTTCAGATTTCATACACTGTGTAGGGGAAGGGGATCTGAACATGCTGGTTTTACTAAAAATGGCTAGAAATCAGAGTTTGGCTGCTGATTGGTCAGCTGATAGAGCTCATGGAAGCAGTGGAGGTACTTGGAAACCATAGAGGCTCAATGCTGCACTTTTAAAGTAGAGCTATTATCCTCATTTTCAGGACTGTGGTTTTTATTTTGGACTTCTATGCAGTAGCTGAACACAACTGACTGAACAGTAAAGTCTGTTGATCTTCAGAAAACTATGACTCCGCCCTCTCTCTTCCTTCTATCTTCTGCATTCTCTCTAAACGGTCTGTGTTGGTCACTCCTCCTCACTTAATCCGGCTCATGTGCTCATGTTGAGGAAGGAAACAAATCCACAAGAAACAGGAACCCTATCAACTCCTGTCTGGTGCTCGCCTCTTTGGGAAAGTTTAACAAAGTTAACTGTTCTTCATTCACCCCCCATCGTTTAACACGAGTATTTGACATTTTAACAACATTTATAGGTCAGAAAAGATGGAAAAGACAGTAATAGCTCTCCTATAATCATGTCTTTTCTCTGAGCTATAACTCTGTGTATATCTGAACATGCTGGCACACATTTCTAGAGTCTAACTTGCACCTTGCTGGGATTTCATTGTCAAAAACATCCAAGTATTTGCTGAGAAAAAGAATATGAGCTGAGAACCCGCCTGAGAACAGAAGTTTAGCTCAGTATCAGTGTCAGAGCATGAGAAGCGCTGGTTTTAAAGTTTGCACCTGGATGAAGCTGAACTCCCTCCAGTTGAGCGCGCTGCTGACAGAGGGAATGGAAGTGATGGCTAGGAGCGACAAGAGCCCAAGACTCATGATCCCAAAGGACACATACATCTCCACCCTCCACACCTCCTCTTCATTCCACACATTCTCCATGTTAGCATGAACCTGCCAAAAAAAAGAGGACACAGGGTTGGAATTTACTACACCCATCATCTGTCACATGTTGTCAGACTAACCTGCAACAGAAGCCAATGGTGAGCTGAAGAAGCTCTGTTTACCCTGAATCACCCTCTGTGTGTGCGTGTGTGTGTGTGTGTCTACAGAGCTGACAGAGACGGTCTCTACACATTGCTGCCACCATCATGTCAGTGACAGTTATTAAAAAGGAATTAAGATCTTATCTACAATCTTATCTACTTTCTTGTGCTGAGTTGTGAAATATTGTTTGATGTATATATATATATATATATATATATATGTGTGTGTGTGTGTGTGTGTGTGTGTGTATAGCATATACTGCCAGTCCTTAGGCTAAGCTAAGCCAGGCTTTATGCCCTGTATTTCAGTTTTTCTCATTCACTTTGGCTCAATTCTCAAGCGAGAAAAGCATTTTTTCAAAACATAAAGTTCAAATCTCTGAACAATTAGTTTGCTGTTCACGACAGATTAGAATTTCTCATTCACTGGAGCAAACTGCATTGTTTGGTACATACAATTCTCTACAAATCTGCACAAAAATCACTTGTATATGGCTTAATGATCAAAACTGATCAGCTGATTTTCAGTGAAATTGTCAAAGTCTTCACAACGCATAAACATTTTTTCATGAGCATCACATCCCAGAGTGATCCATTCAGTTATCAGAATCTGCAGATATATGAGATGGAGTGTTTGTGATGTCTGCTGCAGTGAATTGGCCGAAGACCTTCCAGGTCAGATGTAATGTTGACAAAAATCTCCTGCCAGACCAAAAAGACCCACAGGACTTGGAAATGATCAATAAGCATCGAGGGCGACAACTGATCATGTCATCTACACAGTGTGTCATAACGGATGACAA
>JAPQLA010000013.1:21846756-21862252 GCA_029822935.1 Naso vlamingii
TTTATAGGAATAAATACGCTCATATACTCACCCAGACAATTTTGGTGCAGCTTGGAGTCCTTCGGACGCTATTTAGGTCCATCCGATATCCTTGTATCCATATGATAGTAGCGCACGGGGCCACGGCAATGCAGCCTCTAAATAAGACATTATCCGCCGCGAAACTCGCTCATTTCACCTACATTTTGTCATGAATCGCCAGTGTTATCACCATGTCAGCTCAACTTCCTTGCTATGGTCATCCGGGGCTTTTTTCAGCGGTATAAGGATTTGTAACTTTTGATGACGTCACAGATATGCGCCGCAAAAGCTTTCAAGGAGCTCCTCGTCAGTGTATTCTGGCTCAGAACGGTAAGGACATCCATCATACTCAAAGTCGTCGTCCGACACCTCTACATCAGATAAATATTCTGCCGTGTTGCACAAAAATAGCCGACCATAACAAAGTAAAACAGCTGAGCTTTTGCGGCGCATATCTGTGACGTCATCAATATCTGTGACATGTGTGTGACTGGCCAATCACAGAGCGTGAAGACAGTCGGTTACCCAATGAGGATTTTCCTTCAGCACGAGCACAGATATTGACGAGTTTTACTCATATCAGGCTCGTACTCGTCAAAAAAATGCTTTATCCGTACCGGCTCAACCCTATTATTTATCCGATACCTGATCGGGACATCATGCCCGAGTCCGGATCGAGTCCGCAGTCACGTGATCGGCCCCGATTTCCGATCACATGATCGGATCGGGACAACACTAATCACAGTGAGTCGTGACATAATCGTATCGTGATGCGTATTTTACCATCAAGTCTTTGCCATTACTCGCCCCTCGGTGGATAGTACCACTCGGTTAGAATGAACGCAGTACGCGAATACATCGTGTACACAGTAAATGTTCCGTGAGTACTCATGGAAGAATTTGAGACGCAGTCTCAGCTGGAATGTAAAGGGGACTGTAAGCAATAAGTTTCTTCATGACTGTACAAAACTTTTACCGAACATCAGGGAATGTTTTTATTTCAGACTGATTTGCATGAGCAGGATGATCGCTGGGCAGGAGTGCGTTAAACGGCTTCACCTCCGCTGGTCCTTCGCCTTCACGTCGCACCTTTAAACCATTTCACGCACACGTGCTGGATGATTATCCATTACTCTACGTACGACAGCGGGAACCGACGGCTGCAAATCATTTTATTGTTTCTGCACTTTCACCAAACAAGCCGTCTACTTCACGACAGCCTTGTGCTAGAAAAATACTTAAAGTAACAAATAAAAAATTAAAATAATTGTGAGGTGACTGATTTGTTGTTTGTGTGTTTTACGTTTCAGTCAATGGTTGGATCATTTTTTTCCCAATCTCTCTGAGTTTGAGTCACTCAGTTGGTGGACCAATCAGCAGGCCAGCCCGGTCGTGTACCTGAAAAGACACAGTTTGTTGATGCTGACGTGTTTCCGCACCGGAAATGCCATGATGTCGATGTCGGGAGAAGGTTTTTTATACTGAGGCTATCCTCGCGACGCGCTGTGTTTGCTAACATAATGACGGAGTGAGTTTGTGTCCGGCTCCATGTAGGCGCGCGCGGCTCCAGGCTGTCCACAGCTCGGGGGACGCCGGCCAGAGGACATCCGTCCACCGGGAGAAGCTGCGTCCTCTGACGCCCTTCCGCGTGCGGAGACGGCGGTCTCGTGAAGGACGCGGCCGTGTGTGCACCTGTAGCGCTGCAGCACGACCGCATCGCTCCGCATGCACACACACACCCACACACACACACACATTCTGTACCGAACGCGCTGTATGAACGGAATGTGTGTGTTACCCACCTGTCTCAGAGCTTCACAGGGGTGATGATGATGATGGTGATGATGCTGTCGGTGCGGAGACGCAGACAAGCCGCGAGCTGCTGCTGCTGCTCAGCCCCCCCCCTCCGTCTGCAAACGTGCTGCGTTCAAGTGCTGCAGTAAAGATCGGAAATCCCAGCAGCCGCTTGTGTCTGAGGCAGGAGATCCTGTTCAGTTTAAACAGACCTTCACAAATCAGACATGAAAAACATCGCAGCATCATGGCTTCAACAACAATCACACACTGTATTACATGAACTAGACTGCAATGTAACGTGGCCTAATCATTTCTACACACACATGTGAGAACACACACGTTAACGGTGAGCGTCTCATAGTTTCAGACCTAAACGTGTTTGAAAGACACGAGGAGTTAAAGTCTGCGAGGGAGGAGCTGAACCTGTTTTCTGCTTTACTGGTCAGAGTGAAAACACTGAACTGGGAATGTCAAAGTATTCGGAATAATAAACAAAATGTGTTAGTGTGAGCTGAATGTAGACCCAGGGAGAATGCAGGGCATTGTAAACAGAGCATAATCTCATTTACTGAATTTTGGGCTGAATTCCTTCATCAGATAAACTGAAATTTCAGAGGAATATAAAACTGACGATGTGAAAGAAAAAAAAACTTTCTGAGCATAATTTAGCCCTTTGATGTGTAATGTCTCCAGTATCATTTCCTGCATATGTTTATTGTAAATTCAGCTCTCTGAGTGACGTTTTCCTAAAAATAAAAAACCCTGGAATTTCATAAAAGCCTCCAAGAGCCAAAAACCTGACGGCTCATTTTTTCCCCTGGATCAGTTTTGTGACACACCTGGAGTCTGTGTCTCAGTGACAGTGAATTTAAAGTTTAGGGGAGAAAATGCACAATGCTGAACGGCTCACGTCAGAAATGCATGGAGCATGGAGAAGAAACGCCGTCAGATGACCATCACTGTTTCCGATCAGACTCCTCAAGTCTGATAAGATCTGATTCCTCCTGCACGCAGATGCTGTAAGAACTCCAGAATGGCTCATGTGCTGCCTGGTGGATTCGTCCTGAGCATCGTCACGGCCGTCCCACTGTGAGGACTCTGGGAGTTTTTCACCCCTGTGTGATCTCTGCTTCTCTCTGTTTCTACAGCTGCGTTCTGCTCCCAGGTTTCTGTTCCCTTTCCTGTTCGCCTCACCTGCTCAGAAACACATGCACACCTGCAACCCAGAATTTAAAGAAAGTTTTCAAAATGCCTTTGATCGTACTGGGCCTCACTTACATGTGTGATTTGAATGTGTGATTAATCCTGTCTTCCTCTCCATCTGCCTGCCTCACTTGTCTGTCTTTGCCGTCCGTGCTCCACCTCCGACCTCCATCTTTATTAACTCTTCAAGATGAGCCATGATTGGCTGAAACTCCCGTCACAGTCTGAACACGGAGCCGAGGAGAGGAGCAGAAGTCTAGAGTTCTTTCAGACCGGCTGAATTACAAAATGCTGAAAGTTTATTAAGGGATGTTAGCTCAATGACACCAAAGATAAACTGCCTACCCCAGCTTTAATAATTTAGTAATAATAATGCTGGATGAGTATTTTAGGCTCAATTGATACTTAAAATATGAACTAAAAGTCTCTGTCCCACCAGTTTTTGACTGTCTTCAGCCCCTGATTGACACATTCAGCTTGAATTAACATTATTCACTGAGGTTGTAGCTTGTTGCTGCTGCTCCACAGGAGGCTGCAGCTGAGTGCAGAGATGAATTTAAACTCCGTTTGGTGCTACAGCAGTGAATGCTATAAAATCAGTGATCTGCTCCTTGGTTTTGCTGATGTTGAGCAGTAGATTATTCTCTGTGCATCTTATAGTGGTAACTTAAAATGGGACTAAGAACCTGAAATAACATGATATGTCATCTTTAAATTGGACAGCATTTGTTGACTATAATTGACTCAGTTTGTCTATAGCAGAGTTGACAGATTTTGGTGTGATTACATTGATTTCCACATTAAATATTTTAGATCTTGCAGGTTTAAGATCAGCAAACACTAAAAATGTTAAGTCTTTTATTTGAGGATTGAAAATGCTAAAGGAAAAAATCATTCATATCTTTTGTTTTCGTTCTGTACTCGTGTTGTATCCTCAGTTTTAGAACGTTATGGACTGTTTACCATCACATTAGTAATTCGGCGACCAGACGTCACAGCTCAGCATTTTTATCCAAAATCCCCCATTCTGCTGACTGAGACTATGTCCCACATTTTGATTGGCTGTAGTTTTCAGATGCCAGGAAAGACACATATCTAAAAGTACAGTTCATTTTTCTGGACTCGGACGTTGCAAAAAAAAAAAAAGTTGTGGTCGTACAGAAGCAGTGTCCATCATAACGGATGTGCACCAGCCTCTGTGGGGACTCGTTTGAGGGAGTTAAAAACACCACTGGTTCAATTCCAAAGCTACGGAAGCTGAGAGCGGCCATGGGCACAATATCTTTTTTCACACTGTTATCTCGAAATCACGAAATAATTATCTCATTATCACAGGATAACAGCTTGTCATCTTGTGATAGCAGGATATGTTCACACATAACAGGCCGTTAACCCCGCGATAATGAGATGATTATTTCTCGATAACAGAGTGAAAAAAGACAGTAGCATACATGGCCGCTCTCTGCCTCCGTACAGAGGAACAAAAACACACATACGCGTTTTTTCTCTGTTGCCTCAGACTCTTCTAATCATGGCACTACAGAAGCACCCACTGTCTCTCACATGTCGGACACCAGAGTTGAGATTGAAAAGGAGGAAAGATCCTCACAGCCAAGCTGAAAGAAAATGTTCTGCGTGCGGACGTGATTTCAGCCAGCAGAGCCGATTATGCACGTGTTAGTAAGGGCAAAAACAATTCAGTTTTCCAGGAGCTGGGAGCAGACAACAGTGGCATCACAAAGGCGAAATGTGGTTCACAGCCGTGTGAAAACATGCTGGAGACAGGCTGAACATTAACACAGAGGCAGCGATGATGAAACATTCAGTCTCTGCTAATCATCTGTGAAACGTATTGACCAACTGTTGGCACTAGTCAAGTTTGTGGAAGAGGATGCTTGTGAGGAGACGTGTTGAGTTTGTGGCCCACTGCAGGACAGCGATGAAGAGCTGCTTCCTGTCACTGGGAGAGGATCAGCTGTTGGAGAAGGATGAGGGACGGACGGAGCCTCCAGCTGCAGGTCTGCCTGTCCCTCGTCCTCGATGTTCTGCAGGTTCTCCATGATGTTGTGCTGCTGTTGGAGGCAAAGGACGGGACGTCTGAGAGCTACATGACATCATGTTTAATGAAAACTCAACACTTCTTTATCATTTGGCTTTTACTTATTTTCTTATCCATTCTTTGTCTGTCTTCTTGACAAATCTCTTTTCCTTTTTTTAAAATTTATTGAAGCATCACTTTCATTTCCTCTATTTTCATATCTCAGTTTTTTTTTACCTTATGCTATTTACCTCTCATTTTATTATTTTATCTGCCATTCGACATTTTTACCTTTTATTTCAGTCTACTGTTTGGTTTTTTTTATAACTCTGTTTTACTAGTTGGTACATCATTTTTGTTTTTATTTTATTTGTTACCTTCTGTTTGGGGTTTTCATTTATTGATTGATCTTTACATGATATTGTTGGTTTTTATTGAGCGTCAAGTGTTTTCTCACTTGTGACAGTGTTTCCTCAGTTCCTGTTTTGAATGAGCGCTCTAATTTCAGTACTTTATTTAATCTTTAATCATCAGAAGGAAGTTGCAAGCTTGTTGCTGAGGGGTAAGTTCACATTTTCCCATCGATGTGATGTAGTTGATTTCCTCCAGATAAGGAAAAAACTCAACTTGGATGAAGAACACTGTGTGACTTTGGAGAGACTTTGGAGAGAAGCGCTCCTGTTGTAGAGAAGCAGACGATTTCACCTCAAGACACAAACACACCAAACATGACGGCAGCTGCTTCCTCTCCCCTCAGCATCCTCATCACTGAAGCTCCTGCAGAGAGTGTTTTCTGTCATGATGGCAGCCTGGAGCGACCAACAGAACCCAGCTCAGTGGAGCTGATAACGTCTGAAATTCAAGTCAAGAACAACTTTGGATACAGCTCAAAGATTTCTGCACCTCGAGGAGAAGACGTCATTGGAAGCCGCAAGTCAAGAAAAACGTGTGGTAAGATGAAGATAGTTCAGAATGTAGATTTAGTGAGGCGATGTTCTGGTGTCCTCCAGATTCTCTTCCCCCGACCAGTTATGACTGACATCCCTGCTTTTATTTCATCTAATATTTTATTGTGTGTCAAATAAATCAGGGTTGTTTAGTCCAGTTCTTCTGGTGCCCGTTTTATGCTCCTTTCCCACTAACTACTGCCCCCTTGTGTTTAGTTAACACAATTAAGCCCTGAGTGTCCACATGGCTCATTAGGCTGTTGTGTTTCCCATGCAGTGAGACATTGCATGTGTTCATGGCTCTTGTTGGTGATACAGACAGGCCACACCCCCTTTAACAAAACAAAACAAAAACACTTTAAAACACTGCACCTGAAAGCAACATGTTCCCATGTCAGCAACATGTTCGGTTCTATTTTACAGTTCAGTCACATGATGAGGAAAAACTCTGTGCTTTGACCAGCTTTTGGGCTTTTGGGATTGAAGAGAGCAAACAGATGATCCTTTTATCATTAAACATGATCAGAATAATGTAAAGCCACAGCTTCCCTTCATGCTCGTTGCATTGAAGTAGAATGGCAGTTTGCGAGAGATGCACTCATTACATGGGACATTTTAGCTGCATATTGTGTGTTAGTGAATCTGTGCTACCAAGTAATATCATTCTCTCTCTCTCTCAGCATATATATATATATATATATATATATATATATATATATATATATATATATATATAAATAATATCTGTAATATCTGGACGATGATGCGGCCAAATGTGCAGAGTAGGTGGACGTTTCAGTTAAAAAGCAACAACCACGCAGCCAGCTGAGAGTGACAGTGATGGTCGCTGATGGCCGGTGATGATGATGATGATGACACAGGTAGTGTTGGTTATGCTAGATAACTTCAGATTGTGAATTGGAACCATATTTATTTGTGTACACAATCATGCAAATGTCTGTGTGTGTTTGGGTGCAGTGTGGTTTCTAGACTTGAAGTACATGGGCTGTTTGTATTATTATCAGTTCTCACCTCATCTTTAGCTCACATTGTATTTTGTCTGTCTTATTTTCCACAAAAGCCTTTTTAAGGCCGCTGCAAATGATCACGACATAAACTATAAACACTCTGACACATCACACACATGTCCTCTGATGGTCTGTGTCTCCTGTATCTGTCCCTAGGAAACAAACCACAGATAATTAAATGAGATGATCAAAATATCTACATCCAAAAACATTGGGCCCGCGCGCTCTGTGGGCTGCTGCGCATGAAACTCCCGGGCTGAAAGTGTGTCCCTCTCCGGCCCCTGTATGTCATGATATTAATATTTCTGTTCTGGTTTACACTTCAACACAGTAGGTGGCGGTAATGCCCCCCAACGTTGGTGGCCACCCGCCATAACACGGAGACAAGAAGAAGAAGAGGAAGCCGAACTATTCGAGATAGAAGAAGAAGAAGAAGAAGAAGCCGGAAGTGCGTCAGAGAGCGGCCGCTGTTTTCCGACATGTTCGTGTTTGGAGCTTCGCTTTTGGTTTTAATAACGTTCTGTTTGTTCCTCGTGATCCGGTTACTTTCCGTTGTAAAGGCTAAAACTCAACCCGGAAGCAAGAGTTCGGTGTCTGTTGTCGTTGTTGCTGGATCAGGTAACGTAACGCGAAGTAACGCTGTCATTACTTGAGTCCCTGTAACGTTAACTGTTCCTGTGTTCCCGTCTTATCGCTGAACTGGTATCTGAACCAGTAACGTTAACTGGTTTCCACCAAGCAGTAACGTTACAGCTCGGTTTGGAGTAAAGTAACGTCAGCCAGCTTTACTGAAGCCGTTTGTTGAACTTTTCGTGTCTTTCCTGGGCTGGAATGTAACGTAACGTAATGTAACAGCCTTCAGCACGTCAACAGACGGTAACGTTACTTATGTAACGTTACATGATGTTCAAGTGTCGAGCTGTAGACACCTGCACAGGTGTTATTGTGCCTATACTTCTGTTTTTTCAAAGGAAATCTAACATTACAGAGACAGTGTGCTTAAGGTGTGTGTGTGTGTGTGTGTGTGTGCGCGCGCGCACCTGTCCTACATGATAACAGTGTCATAACTGGGTGTGAAAGGAGCTGATGGAGCGACGTTCCCATGTCAGTGTAAAACTGAGGTTACGAATGTTTCTCAGTGAAAACAGCTGACAGGTGGAGTTCACACACACACACACACACACACACACATACACACACACACACACACACACACACCTCTGTCCTTATGTTGCATCAAATTCAGAATGAGTGTTTATAGAAGAAAACCACAGACAACAAAGTCAAACCACTGAAGTGTTTGAGTTTGAATGTTTTGTTCCTTTCCTGTGTTCACTTTAATAAAAGTCTTTAGAGGATTTACAGATGCTCAGTGTTTTGTCTTAATGTTCTCAGCGACTTTGGTCCACATTCGTTTTTGTAATTTTTTCTTTGTGTCGTGTGTGTGTGTGTGTTTAGGTGGTCACACCTCAGAGATCTTGCGGCTGATGGAGAGCCTCTCTGCAGCGTACACACCTCGACACTACGTCATCGCTGACACTGACACGATGAGTGAGGAGAAGATCGTCACCTTTGAAAGCTCCAAAAAACTGTCAGACTCTGAGTCACAGCAGGTACACGTGAGCCATGTGCGTGTGTGTGTGTGTGTGTGTGTGTGTGTGTGTGTGTGTGTGTGTGTGTGTGTGGGAATGGGAGGGGCTTGTCTCAAAGTTTTCTCACACCAGTATGACCAGCATGTAACCGACAGGTTGTAACTACAGAGACAGGATCTTCTCATTGTAAGCGCTCACAGTGTTACTGCAGCGGTGAGTCTGCAGTGTGTGTTGGTCTGTCTTCACGCAGATGTTGAGGAAACGAGAAACGTCATCACGGAGAACCTGACAGACTCACAGAAAGAAAGAAAGTTAGAGAAGCTCAGGTTGGACAGCTTATTTACAGCAGCTGGTTAAACCACAGAGCTGCAGTTCCAAACATTATCTGGATTCTATCTGCTCATTTTCTCATGACATTTATTATGAAAATCTATCCTATCTCAATTAATTGCTTATTTGAGCATGAGAATTGTGTAATAAAATGAATGAAAATACTATACAAGTGAAGGTCAGTACCTGTTGAATGTAGTAAACATTTGGCCAAGAGTGTGTGTCAGGATATAGACACAAGAGAGCAGCAACAAATAACAGAAACCTCTCTGTTGCAGTGTCAGTTTTCTCCAGCAGGTGGCATCAGTGCACTGAGGTCTGTGCCTCTCTGGTACCTCTCCTTTGTGTTTTTTTGTGTCAGATTCAACGTTGTTGCTTCAAACACAGTGAAATTAGGCCTGGGCAATACAGCTGTAAAACCTGTCACCATAGTGAAGTTTCGTGTCAATCGATATCGATAATTATTGATCATGTAGGTTGTGACTGATGACTTGTCGTTCACTCTAAGGGGTGGGAGCAGCTAAGGTGATAAAATGAGTAAATATCACGACATTTCTGACCACATACCTCGATACTGAGGCAGTGTTGTAAGAGTGAGTATTGGTGATTTACAAAATATGAGCCCAGTGACGTTTTTGGGTGAAAAATCATCAGTAATGTGAATAAGTTGGTGAAGGGTCAATAATAATCGGGTGCCCTGTCCTCCAGTTCACCATCTGTCGGATCCCACGGAGTCGCGAGGTGCATCAGTCGTGGAGTTCGTCTGTCATCAGCACCCTGAACGCGCTGCGCTTCTCTCTGCCGCTGGTGTTCAGACTCAGACCGGATGTGGTATGTATGCATGGAGCTGGTCACACACGGCACACACAGTCAACATGCAGCGTCCTATGAAATCCCCCCCCCCCCCAATTCATTTTTTCTATTTTAATTTATTGGAGTTCCGTTTTGACTCTAATTTTTCCATTAGAGAGTGTGTATTATTATTGTGAATGAATAAAATGTCCACAATTTAATAAGAAATAACTGTAAGTTTAATGATGCCAGCAACATTGCACTGAGAAGTGCTTTAAACAAGCGTGATAATGCATTTACCACGTCGGAACAAGCTCTGCATCGCTTTAAGTAAAAACAAAGTACGTGACTGCAAACAAAACAGTCCATTTCAGATTTGTTGGTTTCTCTTTCTTATTTATGTGTTTGAACTAAATTTTTCAAATCAAATGAAATCAAATAATCTTTGTTCCTGCATGAGAGCAGCTGTGACATCTCTCAGTTTCCCCTCAGGGATCATAAACATTTTTCATTACATTTTTTTCTGATTCTGATGCATTGCTGTTATTGGTCCACCAGGGGGCGTCTTTACATCATAATTTGCATGCATACAGGTCACTGAGCAGGTTGTGAAAAGAATGCAGGCCATTAAGCTAACGTTAGCTTACAATGATGCACTGAAGTCGTTCAGACACTGCTTGGCTCTGCATTTTTGGGTAAGTGACGTGTTTCGTAGTTTTTTTGGCTGACTTCGCCGGCGTCTCAGGCGGCTGCTTTGACATGCTTGCATTGTTTGGGAGGGAGGGCGGGAGTGTTAGTGAAGTGACACACCGGTGGTCCCAAGCATTAGCGACCCCCCAGGAATGTTCTCCTCAGATAAATGCTCCTCTAGAATTTCAGTCAGATTACGGTCAATTCTGTGACATTCCGTGTTTAACAATAGATTCCATTTTTATTGGCCAATTCCGTGATTCCATGATGGTGGAAATCATAGAGCCCTAAACATGTGTGAGCCTCTGCTGAACACACTGTGAGCTTTCTGTAACAATCTGCTTCTTTTTATTCTCCCATCGTAATAGAAGTTTGTCACTGAACTGATTATTTAACCCTTAAAAATGGGCTTCCTCTGAAGGAACACAACCTCTGCACGAACAGCATCCATATGCAGCTAACAAACAAATATACGCAGTGAAAAATGTCAAGTATTTATATTTGTAATGCTGTGTTCCACAGAAACCATCACACTCATTCAGTCACACATGTGACTCATTCATAGACTGACTTCTAAAAGATCGTCTCATTTTGAAAACATATAATTCAGCCGCATGACTTAATCGGTGCTGAGCTGTTTTTTTTGGTTCAAAACAAGTACACTAGTATACACTGTAAAGCGTGTAGTACTACATGAAGAATCTTCTGTACATGGTGCGGAAAACACACCACATGGCCCATCAGGTGGATATCTACACTGCATTGTTCACTTCAGCCTGACTCTACCTGACTCGTTTTTTGGGGTTTTTTTTTAAAGTTGTGAATACCTGCACGTTGTACCTGGTACTTTGTTTGTGTATCACCTCTGTTGAGGTTGTCAGCAGGCTGAGCCGGTTCCACCTTGTGCCGCCACAACGAGCAGCTGAGAGTCCTGCCTGCAGTTTGGGACCAGACGCAGTGAAAACATGAAGCTAAGAGCGCCTTCACACCAGCCTTATTCAGTTCATTCAAACTTGAGTGTGTTTCCCTCATGTGGCGCGGTTGGTTTGTGCAGGTGTGAATGCAGCAGGTGAGCTCGGTGCGCACCTGAAGTGACCGAACAAGCAGACAGAGACCCGGTTGAGGAGGTGGTCTCTGTGCGCTTCCACACAAACTGCTGCGGTTCGTTTGTGGTGAGAACCTGATCCCACCTCAGTGTTCAATCAGTCAATGTTGTGAAATTACTCTTGGTGGGTGTGTGTCTGCCCGCCTCTGTTTACATTCCAGGAGTTTGCCCACATGGTAACTCTGACCAATCAGAGAGCAGGTCAAGCCTCCTACAGACTGTGAGATTTTAGTAATCTTATAAGTCTAGTGTGAGCCGCACTGTGACA
Organism: Naso vlamingii; assembly: GCA_029822935.1. Taxonomy (NCBI): domain Eukaryota; kingdom Metazoa; phylum Chordata; class Actinopteri; order Acanthuriformes; family Acanthuridae; genus Naso; species Naso vlamingii. The sequence continues at coordinate 21,858,568 of JAPQLA010000013.1, forward strand.
TGGATCTACCAAACTCAGGTAAGACATCAACGCTGACTGTACGATAACACCACCTCCTCAGTCGCAGGCTGCAACGCAAGTCAACTGGACGCCATCAGCATGTGTCACATCGCATTGATGCGCGTCATCGGTCTACGCCGCTGGTAGAGGTAAACTTGACACTAAGCAGGATTTCCTGCTGCATTCCTGTTGGTTGGTAAGTAAACACAGGTCACAGCAGCAGTCTCGTTGTGAGATGATTACCCTGTATTTAATTTCTGACGCTGTTAGACTTCTGTCCCAGGTGATCTATGATCTGAAGACTGTGATGACGGCCATCTTGAAGCTCTGTCACAGTGCGGCGTATGTCTACTGTTTTGGAGCCACGACCAGAGGTATTGCCACGTTTAGTCATCTTTCGTCTGAGACAGCTCAAAACCGCACAGTGTGTTCCGGCATCAGGATCTATGATGTTGCTTCTGCCCCGGACACATCTTACCAATAAGTAAAGTTTTTTCTCCATAACTTTATCGAGACAATGAATGAAGCACACGTCAGCACGCCATCAACTGATTCAGACCAGAGCAAAAAAAAAAGAAAGAAAGAAAGAAACCTTACCATTTTCACATTTGGTGTGCACCAGGGAAGTGGATCAGGTGTGAAAGCGCTCTGAGGCTGCACTCTCACTGCTCCACCTCCCTCACTGGTCTGTGTTCACACTGCTGCGGCTCGAGCAGGCTGAGCTGCCTGATTTACAGACTGTGTCCCCTACTCTCACACACTGAACCCACGGTCTTCATCTTGTCCTGTCCTGTCCTCGTTCCAAAGAGATTTATTCAGATAGAATTTTAGGCTGTCTGATGAATTTCAAGCAATGATTCTACAAACAGTGGCATGGATGACTTCATGTCTGTGTTCTGTGGCTGTACCGTGCTGATGCCCAACTTTCCGCAACCCAAAATGATTTTTGAGCAATAAGCTTTGGACTGTTTCACTCAGTGTGGATCGATCTGACAGCCTGTCAACCAGCAGAGAGAAACATGGCAACAACCAGTCAGCCTCCAGTTTGGCTCAAAGAACTTTTCCTACTGAAAAACACTGTTGGGGGTACCAGTGCAGGGTGGACGTCCACTGGAAGTGAGGTAAAACAATGAACAGGAAAGAGAAACCAACAGCGAGGAACCAAAAACTGCAGTTTTTCTCTAATGGCTTTAAAAACAGTCAGCTCTCATAGAGAATACCACATTAAAAGTCCAAACTGTACACCAGAAACAAGTATTTTTACCGCCTTTAAAAGCCTCCTTGAGTGACGACAGCCTCAAGCCGTCTGTCAACAGTCACTTCATCATTTGTGGCAAAGTTTCACCGTCTCACCCAATATGCATTTCTGTCTCCAGTTAAGCAAGATAATATAATACATAATACTAAGCTTGAGGCTTTAAAGAAGAGTTGGCAGTGTTAGGGCTAATTAATTATTCTGTGGCGCTAAACATTTCTCTCATTGGCTCCTGGAGATATTAAAGGGAGAGCCATGCTGTAAACAGAACGCAGAAATCTCAGCTGGTGGAAATATATTCGACACGCCTCGTTTCCACGTATGTATGCGACTGGATGACGCTCCAACTCCACCTCTTTATGGACGGAGAGGAACCAAACTGTAGCAGAATCCAAAGCGGCCTTCACCTGATGAGAACTCTCTGCGCCAGGTAGGGCACAGAGAGCGTACACAGCAGAGGCTCAGAGCCAGTCACTGTTGCTAGGCAACAGCCACGACGGTTGTCACCATGGAAAGTAGAAGGAAAGGGAGAGGAGGAAAAGGAGTTTGTTCACCATGTGTTTAAGTTTGTCTCAAAGGCTCTTGCACTTGTCATACTAATCACACAGCGGCGAAACAACGACCATGACGAGTTTGCGTGCGTGAAACATTGTTACGTCGCTGTGAAAATGGACAGTGAAACTCGGTCAGAGAGCTGCGGACTTTTTGTCCATCTTTCTCTCCCTCCTCTGCATGTATGTGCTGCTTCCAGATCGTCTCTGCTCACATACAGCTGGTATCTCACTGGTTGTGCTTTGAAAGTTCAGCGGCAAACTAGGTCAAAGTTCAAATAATTTGAATTTGGAGCGCAGTGGTTCGGGGGGGAATCCGAGCGGTGTGTAATGCCAAGGGTAGCGGCGCTGCTCTCTCCGTAGAAAAACAATGGGACAGCCAGCGCAAAGCGGTTTCACAGCTGGTCATGTGTAAACGGCGTAGAACTATTAACTAATTCTTTAAATTCAACAAACTCACTTGACAGTTCAAATGCTGTTTTCTTCATTTTAACTGAACTGAAGAAAACAGCCTGTTTGCTATAGCAGCTTGTTAGCTAAGCATACACCACCAAACGTTCAGACTTTTGAACATACTCGAGGCAAATTCTGGGCCAGAATATTACGGAAGGCAGGAGTTTCACAGGCTCATTCAGGCAGATTCTCATAGGAAGGAAGGGATTTCCGGCTGAGTCGCCTCCGTACACATTCGTAAGAGAAAAAGAAGTGTCAAACCTCACATTTCACACTTTTGCAACGCTTTTGGACTTTGGCTGTAGGTGCAACATGGTTTGAGCCGTTGTAAATCCAGGTGAGTGGTTGCAGTAGTTGCTGGCCTCCATCAGATGTCCAGTCATATTAGTAACCAATAAAATTCACAGTCCCGCTGGTTCAAGGCTTCAGTGTTCACCGGCTTGTCTCGTTGCACGTCTGTAGTGTTTGTGAAGTGACAGAGTTTTTGTCGTTGTTCAGCTCTGGACAGATATTTGTCGTGTTTGGCGTCGCTCCAGACCTGTGGGCTTACGTTTAATCCATATAAGTCAGAGTGAACCTGACGTAAAGGCAGACGGGCTTTACATTGAGAACGTGCATGACTCTGTTTACACAGACTGAACTGATTCAGGATGTTGACGAGGTTCAGACTGTATCACATTATTGGTTTAAAAGGAGACAGAGTGAAACTGAAACTTACGGCGCCTTGTCACTTCTAATGAAGACAGAACAGGGAAGGCGTGTTTGTCTTTGGCAGCTGCGCAAATGAGCTTTCGATCAGACAAACACGTCACAGTCACACACCGCGTGTTCAGGACACAGCGGACACAAATCTTTGACACACTTCTGTATGAACTTGAATCAGTCCAACATTAAATTTAACCATGCCTCATTACATTTTGGTGTGACAGTGTCTCTAAGGGTCAAAAAGTCATTTCATCATAGAAGCAAAGACACTGGTGGGGGGTCACAGGGCGGTCTCCCAGAAGAAAAACAAAATTAAAATAAGTTTTTTGCATTTTTACAAGCACAAATCTCTTGGACCAGTCAGGAAACAGCAGCCTGCATCGGTCTACATTATGTAGGTCCATTAAAGGTGCTACGAAAACCCCTAAGATCAGAAGAGTGGCCATGTTGTAGTAGATCTCACCTAAACAGTATTGAATTGTAACCATGGTGACACCAACGCCATTTTAAAGGAATAAAGGGGAGTGGTCACAGGGCCAGTGTCATGTTTAGAATCATGTTTGTAAAAACTTTATTTATCCTGAGGTGGTCGACGGTTGCAGGCTGCTGATGTGTGAGGTAGAGAGGACATGCAGAGGATCAGCCCACTGACCAATCAGATCAATCAGTTCTCTTGGAAAATGACATCACCACTCAGAAAGATCCTGTGGGGCTCAGAGTG
>JAPQLA010000013.1:21876182-21889454 GCA_029822935.1 Naso vlamingii
CTCAAAAGCCTGCTACTGAAAAACCATTTATTTGGACCAATGCACAGAGCTGTTCATTACTAGCTGTCAGCTTGTTTCCCTCCGTCTTTTAGGTGAAGGCACAATGTAAGTTACAATACTAGTCCATAGGCTCAGTGTGACCATAGGCTGTATGATTGTGAAATTCTAATCCTAAGCTAACAGCTAGTAATGAACAGCTCTCTATGTACGCATTTACAGATCTTTGCATGCATTTGCAGATTTGTCTTCACTTGCAAATCTGAATACAGACATACAGATTTTTTTACACACACACAAATCTGAACACGCACACACAGATCTGATTACACACACACAAATGATAAAGCACACAGGCACAGATCTATTGCTACAATAGTACTCCCATATGAGGCTTTTTCTGGCCATCTACACCACCATCGACTTCAGTTCATTTACTGTTCTCATCAACTTTCAGAGGATTCTGTTGTTTCGTCTGTTGTTGTTGTTGTTCAAAGTCTGTTTCGGTATTTTACATTAATAATGCAGCTGTGAGTTCAAACAGATATAAACTCTGCGCTGCACGGCCACACATGAACAGACCGAGCCATAGGGTGAAACTCCCTGGTTTCCAGAAAAAACACTGGGAGCCATAGAATAAACTCCTGTTCTGTAACGTCTGTGTGTGTGTCTGTGTGCAGGTTGAGCACATCTCTGAATAGCTCAGAGGCTATAAATAGACTTCACGTTCACTCTAATGCTGGCTGATGTGAGTCATGGACTGAGCCACACAGTCTGTCACAGTGATGCTGCTGACACAGGAGCTGAGAGCTCACACTGCGCCGTGAACTCACACACACTGCAGCGTTCACACGGCTGTGAGAGCATGATGGCACGAGTACGCCACACACACTACACTACAACACACCACACTACACTACAACACACTACACTACACACCACCACTCCACACCACACTACACTACAGGACACTACACCACACTACACTACAACACACTACACTACACACCACCACTCCACACCACACTACACTACAACACACCACACTACACTACAACACACTACACGCCACCACTCCACACCACACTACACTACAGGACACTACACCACACTACACTACACTACAACACACTACACTACACACCACCACTCCACACCACACTACAACACACTACACACCACACTACACTACAACACACCACACCACACTACACCACACCACACTACAACACACCACACCACACTACACTACACTACAACACACCACACCACACTACACTACACTACGACACACTACACACCACACTACACTACACTACACCACACTAAACTAAAGCACACCACACCACACTACACCACACCATATTACAACACACCACAACACACTACACTACACTACAACACAACACACAACACCACACTACACTACACTACAACACACCACACTACACTACAACACACCACACCACACCACATTACACTACACTACAACACACCACACTACACTACAACACACTACACACCACACTACACTACAACACACCACACTAAACTACAACACACCACACCACACTACACTACAACACACCACACAACACTACACTACACCACACTACACTACACTACAACACACTACACACCACCACTCCACACCACACTACAACACACGACACACCACTACACCACACCACACTACACTACACCACACTACACACCACTACACTACACCACACTACAGCACACTACACACCACACAACACCACACCACACTACAACAAACTACACTACACACCACCACTCCACACCACACTACACCACACCACACTACATACCACTACAATACACCACACCACACTACAACAAACTACACTACACACAACTACACCACACCACACTAAACTACACTACAACACACCACACTACACTACACTACAACAAACTACACTACACACCACCACTCCACACCACAGTACACTACATTACAACACACCACAACACACCACACTACACTACACCACACTACAATACACAGCACTACACTACAGGACACTACAGGACACCACACACCACACCACACTACACTACACTACACCACACCACACCACACCACGCTACACTACAGGACACTACAGACAGATTGATTCATTTATTCAGCAGCTTCAACTTCACTGCTTATGGACTGAAAGTCAGTAATCAGATCAGGTGGAATTGTTTTTGCATGATGAAGTAACTTAAATACGCAGAAGTTTTTGTTGTTGTTGTCATTTGTTGTAATATGAGGCTTTTGTATTTTGTTTGTGTTTCCTATTGTTTGTTTAAAGGAGCTTTGTTTGGTTGGTTGTTTTTTAGTTTGTTTTGCAACATCTCAGGATTCACAGCTGGACACTTTTGTTGCGCCATGTCAAAGTTTTAATAAATGAAACCTTGAAAAAATGTTCATGTCGCTAAAGAAACATTTCTTTCTTTCATTTGGGAAAAAGTTTGGTCAGAATGTGGAGGCAGCGACACTTTTCATGGTTTTGTCATCGGGATCTTTTGAAAGGATTGATGATGAATCAAAGGGGAACAAAACAATCACATGAAGACCTACGAGCGGCCTACAGACGGCTCCTCTGACCACACCACTGAGCAATGGTAGAAATCAGCGCATGTCGACAGAAACGGAACGGGTCCTCCACTGCGTGTGTCTCACCATGTGTGTCTGTGTGTTTCAGCGTGTATTTCAGTGTTTCACTGTGTGTGTGTGTGTGTGTGTGTCAGTGTGTTTCAGCGTGCGGTGGAAAGAGTGTAATCCAGGAGAACACCGCACCGTATCCGCTCGATGACCTCAGCCGTGAAGGAACGCACTGAAGCGGCCTGGATATTAGAGCAGGTCTGGTGACGTCACAGCCGGACGCTCCTTATTTGGCCCAGCCTCCCCTCGCTCGTCGATAAAAGCGGTGACTGTGATCATCGAAGTCAGACTAAAGCGAGACGAAAGGACCGCCTGGTAACGCTACTTCCATCCTGAACCGAACGGATTGTGTTCTGACTGTTCACGCGCGGATTATCAGTGAAACAGGAACCTCACGCGCCATGGTGACGCTGAGAATCCCGGCAGCAGCGGCCGCTCTGCTCATGGCTCATTTTCTCTGCACACCGTCTGTCACAGGTGAGTCCAGCGGCTCGCGCGCTCTGTCTCTGTAGAAGTGTAGTGATGAAGGTTCGAGCATTCAGAAACTTGACGTCACGTGACTTTAAATGACATCAGCGTGTCATTTCATCCACAGCAGAGACACGGTGAGAGGCCGAGGAGGCCTCGCGCGCTGTTGAACGACCGTGATTATAAACTGTAAACAAGTGTTTGTTTGTGCTGATCGGTTGTTTACTGTAACACTTGGAATAATCCTGTTTACATGAATGTGAAGGTGTTATTACACGTGTAATGAGCGTGTTGTTACTGTGGGCGTGTAGACTGTGTTTCCTCTCACCTGAGACAGCAGCGAGCTGACAGGTGTGTGACTGCAGTTTCCTTTCCTTCACAGTTTATCTGGACGGTTTTGGCAGATTAGCCAACAGCTGATGTAGCTGCCGTGACGTCACAGTGAGAAGTGCCGTTTAAATGCACTCACATTAGGAACATGAAAATAAAGTGCACACACGTTCTTTTGTGATATGATGCATCATGAATACAGATATCACAAATATAAATATCGCGATATGCTGCCTCATCGATTCTTCAGCACAGCCCCAGTTTGCAGCCTGTGTGCCCACACGGTGTCAGAGTCACATGCTGACTTCCAGCTCTCTAGAAAACTAGAAACCAGATAATGAGCCTCGGCTCTCTGCAGGGTGTCCGTGGTCTCATTCAGTCCGCTCTCTGCTCTGATGCTCTGACGTTGTGCTGTGATCCGTCACAGGTCTCACCGCGGAGCCTGGCACCGTGAGCTGCACCGACTAAACCTGCAGAAAACAGCCGCTGCAAACATTTCTGTCCGTCTGTCGTCGAATCAACTGACAGAGAAAACCTGAAACCAGGCACTAACATCACACTGCTGTTCCTGAGAACAAACAAGCAAAGTGTGCGTGTGTGTGTGTGGTGACTGAACAGAATGTGTGATCTTCCAGGGATAAGAACAACTTGAATCAAATGTCCTCTGGCTCGGTCTGACTCTTCGCTCTGGCAGCGTGCAATGTGAACACACGTGTTTGTTTTTCTTAAATCAGTCCGTGTGTCCCATAGAAAAGTTTACCAACAAAACTCGTTTATTATTGAGCTTCGTCACCTGAAAACTGTCGGCTCATGTTTACAGAGTTGCAGCTGGTGCCTGTAGATTACTTGGATCCTGTGAGTCAGTGAATCTACAACACATGAAACATATGTGATGCATTGTTCTCTGTCATGATGAATGGACTCTCCACTGTTTGATTATTTGTCAGAACTGACATGTGCCCGTTCATTCCTCAGGCTCTTTTCCTCAAGCTCAGAACGTCACATGGAAATCCACCAACTTTAAAACTCTTCTGACGTGGGAGCCCAAACCTTCAGCGGATTACTCCTACACTGTGGAGTACTCTGTGTAAGCACCTGCATCCACACTCACTCACACTGAGTTCCCGACACTCCCATGCAGGTAACTGATTCCTGTTGCAGACGCATTCAGGTGTGTTGACTGAAGCCACGCCCATCCGCCGTGCTCACTGAGTAACCTTGAAGGAAGATAAAAGCTGCAGAGTTTGATAAGAATCACTGAGCGTTCCCGTTCAAACTTTTACTGGAATGTTGACTTCAGGCCAGAAATGTTTAACGAGCGAGATAACAGAGAGGCACACACACTCTGCTGCAGTACGAGACACGCCGGAGACAAGAAGAGTCTCTTTTAACCAGCAAATACAAACAGCAGAGACACGAGATACGTTCAGTCTGTTCATCTCTGCAAACGTGTCTTTTACTGTTTTACTGCTTTTGTGCAGTCATCCATATGTTTAAAAGTCTGTACACACCAGGGGCGTAACAAAGTAATGACACAAAAATGAGAATATTTTGGATCAAAACTCTTTGCGACAGAAACACAGGAAGACAAATTAGCCAGTTTCGACAGCTGACTTCACTGCAGAGTTTCCTGCCTCTCACTGCCGAGGACGGACGCTGCATGAAGCGTCGGTACGGACAGATGCTGGAGGCTGTGAAACAATCACACAGATGTTGTCGTGATTCAGACATTCAGCCGTTGTTGATGTTGTTTTTCGGAGACGGACATGATGTCTGTTCAGCACAACCATGGTGATTGGCTGATGTCTTTGTTTGCAGAGCGAAAGCTAAGAAAAATCTACCTTAGGATGAAAAATTAAAGGATTGTTTTATCACAGCATGATAGTCGTGTTGTGTGTGAAAGTACTCTGGACCAATCAGCAGTTTGAGAAATATCCGTCAGTGTTGTAGTGCAGAGCAGGTACACGGAGTATTCCCACGTATTCTTCAGTCTGCATTGAGTATAAACACTTCTGAATCCCCTCTGATCCGATCTATGGCAAGGCAGACAAGAGACTGTCGACAAAAGAAACTGCTGACCCATGAAATGTTCCCGTGTGTGGATGGACTGAGGAATACATGATGTTTGGTTGTGCTAACTTTAATATTTATCTGGTTCCTCTCACTTGTGTGCGTGTGCTGAATCGTGTGATGTGTGAAACCTTCGCAGGGTTGGTGGTGACAGACAGAGAACGACGCACTGTATTCGCTCGTCTGTGTCGCTGTGTGACCTGTCCAGCTCTCTGACCGACCTGCACGCCTGCTACACGGCTGACGTACTGTCTGAGCCGCCGTTCGGGGTCATCTCTGACATCATCGAGTTCCCCCACAGCAGCTCGCCACGGTTCTGCCCCTACAAAGACAGTAAGTCCTCTGGCCTCACTGACCCGCTGTCCAACCAACATGATGTGTGAAACTGAAAAAAACATTTGTCCCGTTCAGCTCGGTCAGTGTCTGATACAAACCGTTCACACGCTGACAGTCAGAGCAGAGCGATCACAGCTCGTATTCTCACAGTTTTGTCTGTGATGTCAGTGAGTCGCCGTGTTAGACGCTGAGTTTTGAGAATGAGGTGACATCAGTCAAAAGATGCCAAAGATATCCAGGAACAAAAGACAGACAATTCAGAGTCCAGAACAATAAAGTGAGTTTCAAACTGTCTGTTAGAGTCATGAGTCACAGTTTACTGCCTCAGCTTCAACCCGCCGTGTTCAGGACGCTCACAGAGCGCTGGACGAGTGTGACCACACAAACACCACATGAAGACTCCAACAGCTCTGATGAACGGTCGGCTTGTCGTGTTTCTGCTTCTCTCCACGAGTTTCTCAGCTGAAGACAGTCGACTTCTCCATCAGCTGCTTTTAACAGATAACACAGTCGTCTGTGTCACATCTGCTGAAAGGCCAAAGTGTCTTTATTATCCCCGAGAGGAGAGTACACTCCATGCATGCGTAATGTGTCAGGAGGAAATAAAACATGTGTGTCATCATGCAAACACATATTTATGGGGTGTCGCTACAAAACGTGACACGCCGACACTTCCTGTTTGTTTGAGCTCAGTGAGGAATGAAGACTTTAACCTGAGTGACACACACGACTCACAGGCAGCAGGTAGTTACAGGCGCCTACATGGACGCCTGCAAACACTGCAGAGGAGATAACATGTATGAGACTGAAGCCACGGTTCCTCTCTAACACTGCTGTCAGACAGGAATGGCGCCACCTGTTGGCTGTGACAAGTACCTGCATGTAAGAGCGTGTAGTTACAATTTTGAGATGAAGGAAAGAAGCAGGTTTTCTTCTGAGATGTTTTATCCAGAGATTGTTGCCGTGAGAGTTGCTGGTAAATTTTCTGTTGACTCATCCATGAATGAACTAACTGCTGCAGATGTACTTTAAACATCTGGATGCTCTGTTGGTTTGTTTTGTTTCCCACCTGTCTGATTGTTCTCGGTGACTTCATGTCAGTGATGTCATCATGTTCCCACAGTACAATGGACCACATGTAAAAAAAACCATGAGAAACACGATCTTCACTGACGCTCTGTTCCTCGTTCACAGCTGACATCGGCAGACCTGACTTCAGGCTGGAGGTCAGTGGGGACGGACGGAAGACCACGCTGTACGTGACCGATCCACTGACGACAGTGTTCAAAGATGGCCACCAGCAGAACATCAGGGACGTCTTCGGCGATGAGCTGCAGTACAGGGTGACGTATCGGAAGAATAAGAGCACGGGCAAGGTGAGTCACTGCAGAAGTCACTGCATGAGCCTCGAACCGCCGTGACATGAGACGATGCTGATGTCACGTTTCCCTCCTGTGCTGTCTGCAGAAAGTCTACAACTCTAAAACCAACGTGATCGAGCTGACCGACCTGGACCGAGGCGAGAGCTACTGCTTCAACGTGCAGGCCTTCATCCCCAGCCGCAGCAGCGACAGGCAGCTGGGAGAGCTGAGCCAGACCCGGTGCTCCGACGACGACAGCAAGTCCATCTTTGACGGTGAGCCGTCCCATTTCTTAGCGAGGCTGCAGGCAGGGAGATGTGACTCCATGAGATCCCTCCTCAGTGCACATACATCCCAACATGAGACACGAAACAAACAAACAAACAAACCTGTGTGTGTGATCAGAGCGCAGAGCAGTCTGCAAGAGACTCCAACTGCAAAACACACACCACCAACAACAAGCTCACAGTTTAACTTGTGTTGATTCATTTATTTACTGAAAGAAACTGAAGGTAGAATTCAGAATTTAGGTGCAAGATATTCACATGAAACCAAGCAGGCAGTTAAATCCTTGTTCTTCTGCCCAACCTTTTCATCCTGTCGCACTTCATTCACGCGGCCTCCAGTCCTCTCACACCACTCGCAGGATGAAGGTCTAGTACCAAATGCCGCTCTCTTCAGAAAGCCTGACAAATTTACCTAAACATGTTGGGCTCTACTTTCATGAAACTGGGCGCAGAGCAGGCGCAGGTTTATGTTCTGAGCGCAGGGAGCGCAAGTAGGCGTGCTCGTCAGTTTTGGTAATTTGGTGAAAAACGCAGGTGCATCTGCGGCGCAATGGTAAAGTGGGAGGAATCAACATTAGAAGGTGTGTCACAGCTGATTTTAGTTATGGCCAATCAGATCAGCTCCTCTCATTCGCTTTAAGAGCGCTGTGACGCTGCAGCGTGTCGTCAGTTTCAGCTGAAGAAGGAGCGACAGGTGCAGAGTGAACAGGTGCAACTGACACATCTGTCCTTAATTTACAACAACACTGATGAAAAAACTAAACTAGAAGGTTTTTGAGTTGTTCCTGCCCTGTGTGATGTGATTACATCACACATTACATTTAGCATTTTAATATCGACCAGAGAAACAGTTTTACAGGAAATGGCTGAAAGGTTTGTTTGAACATGGAAAAAATAACCAAAATGACTGAATGCAGAATTTTAAATCCTAAAAAAAAAACCCTGACTCTTGTATATTAAAGACGGGTAGATGTGTGTCAGCTCCTGCCTTTTATCCACGGTTGCTGCATTCAGTTGACGGAGAGCTGCCGCGTCATGACGTGCAGCATCATCGATTCACATCCACCTCAACAGAGAAGAGTCAGATTAATATGATTATTAAAAGGTTGCGATCAAAATGAATGTTTTATTGACGTAGTGAAACGTGGAGGACTTCCACCAAACCTGCCTGTAAGATTTTGGATAGGACTGTTCATGTGCGCTCTTGACCACGAGAACCATGAAAATAGCTCCGCCGGTTGTGCTGCACTGTAGACCTGCTCTGAGCTGCTGGAGGTGCCAACTCACCACCAAAATGACACCAAAATTTCACGTTGACAGCACATCTTCTCAAACACACACTTTGCTGTGCCGCTCCACCCAGCTCGGCGCAGCCCGGTTCATGAAAACGGCAACGTGGTGCAGCTGTGGAAAAGCGTGACTTGCCCTGCATGAAATAGGCGATACACCTGGAGCTGCACTCAGACCAGCTTTGAGCCTGTATGACAAGAGAGCCCGAAGTGTAACTTAAAGATCAGGATCACCTTTTCTTTCAGCATTTGTATGGATGCTATGAACTAATAATGGTAAGACATACGTGTTCAGCGATGTGTGTGTAACTGTGTGTCACATGACGTGTTGTATCTGGTTTCTGCTGCTGCTGAGCTCTCTGCTTTTTTTGGTTTCCTCTGTTAACTTTTACTTTGAAAGGTTAAAATTGTGGATTTTTGTAAGTGTGGTTGTATGAGGTACCTGTCAGCAGGTGGCCTGCAGCAGGCAGAGCGCCGAGGCTGAGCAGCAATGAAAACAGATTTTGTCCCCCACACAGAAAGCTGCCGACAATAATGCACATCAGTCTGAGCGTTGAAACATTTTCACTGCTTTACCTCGTTGCTGTCAGTCAGGCTGGATTTGGCCGAGTCACATGACGCTTCAGCAGAGCGCATCGTCACATTCCATCCCTTTATATGGACATCAGAGTGTTTCAGTCCGAGCACACAGGCTGTGAGCTGAAGCATTTCGGACTTTCTGCTTTAAAAAAGTTATTTCTGGGAGCCATGAATGAGGACTGATGCTTCTTCAGTCTCTTCACGTTTGTAGTTTTGCAGTGTTTATCTGCTGTTTTTCTGTGGTGGATTTTAAAAATGAAGGTTTTACCATGTTTTGTATAATTTATATGTTATTGTTTTTTGTACTATGTTTTTAGGTCTGCTGTAGAAAAACTGAACATTTGTGGTTAAAGCCTGTTTTTAACCGCTTGGCGGCTGTATTGCAGTTTACGGTCGTCTCTCTGTGATTGGCCCAGAGCCGCGTGACTTCGTATCTCAGCTGCTCCATGTGTTCATTTTATCTTTGGTTTACATTTTGTGTGTTGTTTGATCTCTGCAGAATACTCAGTGGGTGTGATAGCTGCTGCCATCTTCCTCATCCTGCTGCTCATCGGCCTCATCATCGCTGTCACAGTGGTCTGCTGCAAGCGAAGGCAGAAGAAAGCTCTGAAAAGTGGAAAAGAGGGACTGCCGCTGCGGGCCGTGTAGACACACACACACACATACACACACCACATGAGTATAGGAACAAGCGGTACGATTTGAATGGACTGTAGGAGAGCGAGAGGGCAGGTGTGGTTCAACATTCCTCTGTCAAACACTGGAATCAACCCTTGATCTGGTTTCTGTGAAACTGCCTCTGAATGTGTCAGACATGTTCGATTCCTCCTTCATCACTTCCTGCTGTACACTGAGACTTTAGGAAAACACTGAACACACCGACTGCATGCACACACTGCTGAAGCTGTAATATTCTGCGTCTTGTATATTTGGGGAGTGGTACGTTTCAGTGATTGTAGACACACACTACAAACTGACTCTATTTATTTCATTTTAACGGGTTCTTTCTAACTTGAATCAGCCGTCATGGTGACAGTTTTTGGGACACTGGTAAAGACACTTTATGGGAAAGATGACCTGAGTATTTTATTTTTGTAACTGTAATGTTTAACTATTATTAGCATATTTGTATATGATGTTGTTTTTAGCTGTTTTATACTTCAGACTGTGGCAGATAATTGTATGATGTGTGGAAATATTAAAGAAATGCTAAATATTTTGGAGAGAATGACTGATTTGTACATTCAGAGACATGCTTTTGTTTTATTATCAAAAAGGTTTAATAATAATTTTCATGTCATATAAACAATCGTCGACTTATTTAGTGTAAGCGCAACACAAAGGCGCTTTATACATGTTAAACAGATATTTCCACATTTGTGACAGGGCCTTATTTTTGACTTCTACAGTTCTATTCCTATTGGTAGGGACCATTTTCAGCCGTTTAAATGCAGTACGGCGCTTGGACGGCTCAATGTTTCGCCGCTAATGCTAATGCTAGCACATGTCAATGGACCCATGAGCCAACAGCAGTCTCTACCAAACTCTGATTTAACACTTAACAGTGCACACAAGGCAAGTCTAACATGACAACAGTCTACTGAGGTGAATTCGAGTGTTCGTTAAATAGTTTTAGAAGTCAAAATTCAGCTAAATTTCTTTAATTTGTGGCTCTGGTTAGAATTAAGAGCAACAGGATGCTGCTGAACTCTTTACTTACTACTATTTCTTAGCTTCCTGTGGCCGTTAACCCTATTTAGAGCAACAAATTAAAGAAATTCAGCTGCAGTTTGACTTCTAAAATACCATTGCCATTGATGTGCGCTAGCATTAGCATTAGCTGCTAAATGGCAAGCTGTCAAAACTCTGTACTGCATCAAATGAGCTGACAATGGCCTCTAACAACAGGAATAGGATAGAATAGAATAGTATCCTTTTAAACATCAGAATCAGTTTTATCCACTGCAGGGCAATCACATCAAGTTATGAGCAAATAAGTGGAGGATAAGGTGAGACGGGGCAGCCAGGTGCACTGTTCAGATGATAAGCATGTGTGAGGTTCACCTGTAGGCTGCTTATTAAAGGAGCATCCCGGCCCGTTTCTGACTTGTCTCCATCAGCAGAGATCGCTCCCTACCTCCTACAAATGCCGTCACAATGTGACCATGTGTGTACTTCAGTAGATCTCAGGATGTGATTTTATCCTCCTTCCATCAGCAGCCAGAGCGGATGCTTCCTTCTTTCCTTCGTTAAACAGAAGATAAAAGTATCCTTGAGCAGCTTTTCAACAGTCCAGTGATTAATAACAGGTCGATGTTAGAGGTGGACTCAGTTGGACATAATCCAGCTCAATCATCACCTCTGGGTCTCTAAACGTGTGTGATGGTGTCTGTGTCTGCAGAGCTCCGCCCTCTGCCAGGATTTGGATGTTTTGGTTTAGTCGGGTCGTTTCTGGGGGGGAGTGGGTGTGTTTCCTCAAGCCAGTGACAGTGCGCAGGTGAGTTTGAGAGTGGCTAAAGCACAGCGACTGGATGCCGTTCAGACTGGAAAAAATTACAGATGTGGACGTAGCAGCGAAGACAAGGAATTACAGCTCTAGCGAGGTGAAACGTCAGGCGGATAAAACTCGCTCCAGAACGAGTGAATCTCAGTTTGACTTTCATTCACTTTTGAGCGCTGAAGGGGAGGCTGGGGATGAAGAGCGACGACGAGTTGATCTGCTTTCTGTTGGACGGGTAGGTACCAAACACCTGCTGTTAGCTTGTGCTACCTTGCTAAATTATCGTTTTTTTCCATTAAAATAAATGTAATATTCCTACCTAGTTTGCTGTGTGGGTATAAGCAGTAAAAGTACACACTATGATACCTCAGGTGGCGTTGAGCTCAGGGGGAGGGGCCTAATCTGAATGTTGTGTTTACAAGCTGCAACGAACAAATGTTGCTGACTCGCCCTTTACATGAGGTCACTTTGAAGAGACTGTGGCCTTCCTTTGACATGATGAACATTACATAAGGCACACAAAATGTTACTGATGTTACGACTCAAAGCCCCCGCAGTCTGTTGATGCGCAGGTCGAAGCAGCCGGCAGACAGTTTCAGGGCTGCTTTCAGGTTTTACTTCAGTCACTGCAGGTTTGTGCAGCCATACGGACTGCTGGCCCACTTACAAATGTGTACTGAGTTGGTCTGAGTGGAGCCTCAGAGTTTAAAGAACACACACACTCATTTCATGATGTCATCTGTAGCGTGGGGATGACACAATAATGTGGAAAAACAGAACAGTCAACTCAAGGCGCAAAATTTACAAAATGGCTGGCTCAATGAAAATACAACATTCTCAAAAGGTGATGATGAATGCACAAACCTTTTCTTCACAGATCTACACATTTCAGCTGAGGAATTTAAGATAGTGCTGAATAAAAATACAACTGACTGATGAAGTAAAAAAACACAAACAATGGGTTTCATGGGTTCTTTTTAAGGGTTTTAATTTGGTAAAAAACAAATATTAAAGTACTGCAGTGAGATATGTTGTGATTGAAGCAGCATGTCAGAAAGTAACAGGGAACATCCAACAAAAAGCAGAATATCATTTCAAACAGTCAATGTGCAGAGATAATTCTGTAATATAAACCACTATAAAAAATACAAAGGTCCCGTCTCCAGTGTTGCTAGGATACCAGCTGCTGTAGGAGTCTCGCCACCACCACGACATTGAGGCTGTTTCCCAGAACTTTGTACTGCTGCTTGACGGTGACGTTCTCCGGAAAAGCTGCAGAACACGTTAAAAAATTAAACAAATAAAGGTGGAGTCAGTCTGATTTTCTCAAAAAATAAGATGTAGACTTCTACTAAACTAATGCTGCTCAGTCATCACCTCT
>JAPQLA010000013.1:21939338-21949630 GCA_029822935.1 Naso vlamingii
CCCCCATATATATATATATATATATATATATATATATATATATATATATATATATATATATATATATATTTCAAACAGGAAACCCTGTCTGTGCAACAAAAGTTAATCAGTCTGTTTCAATAAAAGTTCTCCTGCTGTCTTTCATGTGGCTGTCATTTACAATTACAAATTACACACTAGAAAATACTGACACATATATATGGCCAAAAAATATCGAGGTGTAATTTTTAGTCCATATCGCGCAGCCCTAATTACTGCAAATACTTTGAGAGATGAAAACTCCCATTTCACACCAGATAAAATAGTTACTTAATCATTAATTAAACTGTTCATTTTCTTTTTCTTAATATGGGTCTCAAATAAAATTGTTTAGAAAAAAAAGACTGGCTCTCCGTGTCCGGAGTTCAGGGTGCACACAGACGTGTGTCCTCGTTCTGCTGCTGAGTGCCAGTGTTGATAACTGTGTGTGTTCATCGAACATGTTTTTGGTGAACGGTGAACTGGAGCAGTTTTTAACTAATGAACGTCAACGTGATCATAGTTCTCTGCAGTAATTAGTGACATTCATGCTCATGGCAGGACATCAGGGCTCAGTGTTATAATGTTCCACTACTGTTGTTGAATTATTATTTGCTCTAATTGTAGCCTAAAGGTGTTCTTTAATTACAGATATTCTTTAAGTATCCTTAATTTCCCTTTATTATTTCTTAAAATTGTGCCTGACAGCCACATCTGTAACCCATCTGAGAAACGTGTCCAGCTGAAGCATGCGACCAGTCCTGATTCATTTATTATCCGTACCCACTTTCCCCAGCTGACACTGGGTGAGGGCGGCGTTCACCTGGACAAGTCGTCAGTTCATCACAGGGCTGACATACAGAGACAAACGACCATTCACACTCACACCTACAGACAATTCAGAGTCACCAGTTAACCTGCATGTGTGTGGACTGTGGGAGGAACTGGAGAGAACCCACGCACACACGGAGAGAACATACACACACACACACACACACACACACACACACACACACAGCGAGGTCCTACTCCTGCCGGGTATCGAACCCACGGCCTTAGGGTTACCTAACCCTAACCCTATAACCTGGTTATTCACGTGTGACTGTCACACAGTGATCTGAGGAACAAAAAGAGAACTTGAGCTGGTGAAATGTGCGGCAGCCGGCAGGCTGGTGATGGAGGATCTGCCTTTAGTCGGCGTTCAGCATCAGCAGCGCAGTGACAGCAGTGGGTTCATTGTAAAATGTCACGGAGGCATTTAGTGTGACAAGAGGTTTTAAGGAAATTCAGTTTAAATAAATTTAGAGAGATTTCCTCCTTTTCTCTGGCCTGCCCATCGAGCTCGCCTCAAACTAAAGTGACTTTGATTCAATTAAATCAAGTCACGTTTCCAAGTGATTTTAATATGAAACACAAATCAAAGCGATGGGCAGGCGCCGCATGTGTAGATCCCTCATGCCCAATGTTTTTCCTCTCTGAACATGTGTAAGTCTCTGTTGCAGTAAACATAATTGAAACATGTCTTTCAGCATCTGATTGGTCATGGTTTGAAGCTCTGCTGGTTTAATCCCAGAGCTGCGGCAGAGCTCTGTGTGGTCTGCAGCAGCAGGCTGACAGTCAGGAGGGATGTGCTCGGCAGAGCGACGCTGAAACACGGGTTCGCCCCGCGGATTAAATCTGCTGCTGACAGCCTGACACCAGCGAGACGCACACACAGCTCGAGTCTGACGGAACAAACACGGAAAGCTGCAGAAGAACACACAGCAACAGTGATGATAATTATCACTGTCATTAAGTAGCCTTTGTTTCTGTACTTTTGAGTCTGGTGGGTTTTTACTTTGGCTATGAAATCAAGAATTCTATCAAAGTTTCATCCAGCAAAAACCAGCAAGAAGTGGGAAGAAACATTTTCATTCAGACTTTTGTAAAGGTATTTTCAAAGCAGACCGCATTTTTTCTCCTTATTGCATTTACATAAGTGCAACTGAATGTTATTTACTTATATTAATGTAATATTCAAAAAGCAAAAGGAACTGAATCTGAAGCACTGAAAGCTCTGAGAACGGTTAAAGACATGAGGGGACACAGCAAAACCAAAACTTCTATTTCTGTAGGCGACATATTCACTGACTTCTTCAAATTTGATATCATCAAATCAGATGCAGTTCTGCAGGTTGCATGGTGAATGAGGTAGTTACACATCCTATTGTAAATCAGTAGAATAAAATAATTTTTGTTGTGGTGTTGCTACCTGATGTCAGGAAAAAAAAATCTGTGCACAACTATTTTAAGAGGCAGTTGCGCAGAAAAGGAATGATTAGATCCAAAATCATTTTGTCTGAAAAAATAAAATAAAAAATAAATCTCACTGCCAGCTGGACAGTGCAGGAGATTTTTTTTTTCTTTTGCTGTTTCACCTTCAAGTCTGTTCATCACTTCGCAGAGAGAGCCAGATTCTGGAAAACCTGAGAAATGTAAATTTAAACCACGTGAGGCGACAGAAAAACGTCAGTCTTGTTGATTTAATGCGACTCTACAGGCCTAAAAATCAGAGGAACAGAAGCGTTCAGTTACAGGTTCGAAACAGTTCAACTTTCTGTCAGATCATTGTTCACGCGTCACGTTTCAAGTCCTTCATCAGATGTTCGGCAGTGAAGCGCGTTTCAGGCTCCTCCGGCACAACTCACACACACGAAACAAAGAAAATCAGAGAACGTGTCAGATCATCTATCTCTGAGTTCCGGTGTGTGAGCTGTGACGGCAGCAGGCCGGATGTGTTTCTGCCTCCTCTCCTTCATGTTCGCCCCACAGTTACAGACAGGTTCAATTGTTTTGTTTGTTTGTTTTTGTTTTTACCTGGTTGTTTTTGCACAGGTCCGCCCACATGCTCGTGCCGTCCCCTCCGCGCATCAGGACGTGGTAAGTGAAGAAATAAATCCCGGGGATGGAGCACGTGAACTTTCCGGTGGTCGGGTCGTAGTGGTTTCCCAGGTTGGTCACCACGTCGTCGAACTTGAGCAGCTCGTATCCCTCGTGCTGTTTTTTCAGTCCTGCGTAAAAGGCGATCTTTGGCACGGTGCTGTACGTGGCCGCGCTTATCGCGCCGGCAGCTGCGCTCAGTCCCGGAGGTCCCGGGAAACCGGGTCTGCCGGGTTCACCTTTCTCTCCAGGTGGGCCCGCTGGACCGGGCGGTCCCGGCTCACCGGGAGGTCCCCTCGGACCTGCCTTACCGGGACGGCCCGGTTCCCCTTTTGGACCCTGGATGAAAGTGGGTAAGGACTGCACGAGGCTGTTGTCCCGGACGGTGTCCGCCGTGGCGGTGCTGGTGGGAGATTTGGTGCCGTACGGGTCGCACACCATCCTACAGGTGCCGAGCATCTCGTAGTGCGCCGTTGTCCCGGCAGAACTGACCAGAACCGGGATGAGGATGACTAACACCAGAACCATCACGACCCCCAGGACCCCCGCCGCCACCAGCCTCTTCCTGCCGACCAACCGCGTCAGCGCAGGCCGATCCGGTGCTCTGCTTTTGGGCGAAATTTTGCTGGTTGGAGAGGAAACCCTCTGAAGAAGAAACGTAGCAGAGCTACACTTCGCGTTTTTGCTCTTTGTGAACTTTGGAAAGCGGATTCTCCTCCCTCCGCCTCCTGTCTTCTCTCTGCGCGCGGGTGTCAAAGTTCAGCTCGGCACCGACTTCTGGAGTCTCTGCTCCGTCCGCACGATGAGAACACAGCAGCAGGGTGAGGATCACAGCCCGTCAGAGCGATGTGTGAGGCTGCAATTATACACAGCGCGCGGGGGGGGGGGGGTGGAGAGAGAGAGAGAGAGTTGGGGGGGGGGATGGAGAGAGAGAGAGAGAGAGATGGGGGGGGGGAGGGGAGAGAGAGAGAGAGGGAGAGGGGAAGAGAGGGAGAGAGAGATGGAGGGGGGGAGAGGGAGAGAGAGAGAGATGGGGGGGAGAGAGATGGAGAGGAAGAGAGGGAGGGAGAGAGAGAGGGAGAGGAAGAGAGGGAGAGAGAGATGGAGGGGGGGAGGGAGAGAGAGAGAGGGAGAGAGAGATGGAGGGGGGGGGAGGGAGAGAGAGAGAGAGAGAGAGATGGGGGGGTAGGGAGAGGGAGGAAGAGAGAGAGAGGGAGAGATGGAGAGGAGGGAGGGAGAGAGGGAGAGAGATGGAGGGGGGGGGGGGAGGGAGAGATGGAGGGGGGGTGATGCGCTGCTGTCCAATAGAAACGGTCCCGGTGGGCTCGCTCCCGCTCTCTCGTTGTCCTCTGTGTTTTGGATGGGGTGGAAACGGGCTCAAACTGGCCCACACGTTTTTTCTGTCAGTGTCGGTCTGATGGAACCTCGCAGGCCGTTTGTTTTTACTCGCTGTGAGGGGAAACGAGTCTTCAGCACGCACTGAAACCCTCCACCACACGTTCTCTGAAGGCGCAGAGTTCCCAGAACACAGCGGGACGCGGAAAATATTGCATCAAGGTGAGGGACCTGCACAGGTGGAAGCCTGTTCCTCGAGCCAAACTGCTTTTTTGCTGCAGTTTGGTGACTTTGGAGAAGTGCCGGCCTCTTTATTTACCTTTCAGTCACTTGATTTAACTTCATCACAGGTAAATCAGTGAAGTGCGGCCTCTCCTCCTCTCTGAGTGTTGGAAGTAAAACCAGCTCAGCTTCTGAATGAAGGATTGAGGGATTCACTCACAGCTCAAAAACCTGTGCCTGTGTTTTCAAACGCCTTTAGGATGGTTAAGCGGCTTGTAGGTTTTAATTTATTTTGGTTTTTTATATTTGCCTTTATGGATTTTATTGATTTGGCCTATTTGTGAATTGGAAGGCTACAAATTTAGGATAAATAAAGTTTTTTGACTGAAAAAAAGAAATTCTGCAGGTAATAAAATTTAGCTCCAAAGCCGGAGCAATGCTCTTACATTAACATTAATAACATGCATTTTTTGAACATGGGTTATATATATGATGTCCTGTGTGAGTCCCTCATGAACTGACCGTGTTAGAGCAGCAGAGCTGTGTGTGTGTGTGTGTGTGCGCGCGCGCGCTCTATACTGAAATGTTCATATATGTGAAGCTCTTACAGAAATCCTGATCCACCTTTGAAAATGGAGATGTGGGGAGATGATGTTAATTCAACAAATATTAATCATTCAAACTATCAAAGATGATAAATATTTGAAATGTCTGTCAAGCAAAAATAACGTCTGATCTGAACAGTTTCTCTCCTGTGTTTGGGAATAGGCTTCATGGAAAGTTTTTCCAGACAATTTTCATAAGTTCTTCTGTATATTTACTCACCCATGAATCGGGTTACCAAAAAAAATCTGAATGACGGAATGATTTTTATTTAGTTTTATCTGTTGAAACAGGTGAAAAAAGTTCTTCCACGATCATTTCTCAAGTTTTTGCCATAATTTGTGGGAAAAAGGTGAAATTTCTTTTTTGTTGTAAATTATTGTTATTTTCTCAGGATCCACTTTCTCCTGTAGCCTGTATGTTCACCCTCTGAGGGCCAAAATGTGTATTATAAAACTGATCAAATTCTTCTGACAAAGTATCAGATTTTTTTTTGTCCTGTTCTCACATTTCACGATAACAAAAAAAGTGTGTAACTGCATTTCTGAAAAAATAATGTGTGTTTTTGCACGGAGCGAACCTTACAGAAACTCGCCAGTTTTTTCCCACTTGCCTCCTCTGTAAATAAAGCTACACTGTCACTGATGCTTTGCTCTTATGTTTTCCTCTTCATCGAAGTAAAACACGTTTTACAGTGAACACACAAAACCAGCAGCTTTGACCTTCGACTGCATTGACTTCAAAGCTCAAGTTCTTCTGAAACTAAAAATACGGGTCTGGTTAATCAGCAGTGTGCTCCTATAGGAAATGCTGCACAAGTCTACGCCTGTGGAAGAAAGTCATTTGTCTTGTGGCTCATGGTAACACTGAGGTGTTGATGGTATATTGATGTCACTGAAATCAAACTGGCCTTGTCTTCTCTGCCTTCGTTAGGCCTCCAGACGTCCACTGACCAAGGATCTCTGAAAATGAGCTGTGAAGGTAACAGAGGATCATTGGCACCTTACTCAATATCCACACAATCAATCAATTGTTCTTCAGGGCTCTAGAGGAGCACAAAAAGGCTGGGCGGTGTAATGGTAATAATAAAACCATAAACTTAATTTAGAGAACACTTTAAAAAACAACTGTTTAAAAATGTTTCACAGGAAATCAATCCAAAATGTGGTTAAAGTAGGAAAACATGAAACACAAAAAGTTGTGCTTTAGACTCTGTAATAGTGAAACATTCAGACGTTTAACGCTCATTTTCAGGCTCTTGCTTTTATATCAAGTTACTTCTTGAACATGTTAGTTTCCTTTATTGTTCAAAAAACCCTTTGCGTCTCTCAAACTGTCCGTCGCTGCAGCCCTCTCTTACAGCCTCGGTGTGAGGAGCGCCATTTTGGTTCCTGTCACTCTGCGAAAAGCCCCGTCTGCTCTTACAGTTTGGCCATCGCTGGGGGCGGAGTTGGTGTGGGGGAAAACAATCCTTTCCCAAGTTTGGACAGTGAGGTATGTACACTTTCAAAACCTGGCACGCACCATTTTTCTCTAAAAATGGAGAACTGCAGTCATGTCTTCCTTGGTCGGTACATATAAAAATAAACAGATTCAGATCCGACTGCTGTCCATATTCATTCAGTTACTGGGCAAATGATCCAACTTAATGTCCAGAAGTGTCATTCCCAGACATCTCCTTCTGGTTGAGTCGCCTCTTATTACCGTTATGACAGGTGATGAATCAAACTTTCCATTATTTTGATACCCTACAGCCATTAATGTTAGGCTATCATGTGACTGACCAGATACCAGTGAATTCAGTGCATATAGATGTTCATCACATTCTGATTTCATCACTTCAGCAGCTTACAGTAGCTGTTTTGATATCTGCTCATTATGTAGAAATGGTTAAAACAACAACAACAACAACAAAAACAAGTCTTTTTGTCTGGAAGCTGAGTATTTTAATATTGACAGGCTAAATTTAGTCACTGAATAGCAATGTCAACAGCACACTGTCATCTCCACAAGTAGGCCTGCCTCACTTATATACAAGTAAAGTTTTTTTCTGTCTTGAACTGTTTAAAGCCAAAAAGAAGCAAGGCCATTATTTCTAAATATAGTTCACATTAGTTATATTTGGCTAAATCTGTGCAATTCAAGCGTTACTACAGGAAGAAGGAGTTGTTCTTATGGGGAGCAGTGATGGTCGTTATGTCCGTGTAATTTACATCCTTATTTTATAAACCTACAATAAGACAGTTTAAAACATGGCAATCGAGAATTTCAGAGATAGTTCACCGAAAAATGAAAATTCTGTCATTATCTCCTCACCCTCATGCTGATGGAAGGTCGGGTGAAGTTTTTTAATCTACATAACTCTGCTGGAGATCCGCAGGAAAAAGGCATTGCAGAACTCTCCCAAACAATTGTAGAGGACGGTGACCAGGATTCAAACATAAGTAATACATAATAAAACCATGATGCCTCCATACTGCTCGTCTGAAGCAATCCAAGTGTCCTGAAGCCTCAACACGCCAAGTTAATCTGAAAAAACCCACTGATGCCATGTTTTTAGCCTCACATCAATGTAGCCTGTAGCTCCTGACATGGTAACACAGATCTGCGTTCACATGCTGACTGGAAATTCGGTGCCAGCAGCAGACATCAGACTTGCCAAAGTTGCCCAGACTGGCCCTCCAATTGATCCTGCAGATAGGAAAGCTCTCCTTGGTCCCTTGTAGAGCGGTTGTGCAAGCTTCAGACGGTGTGAGCCCACATCTGCTTGATTGAGGCTTCCTTCTTAGGAGCTACGGGCTACAGTAAACTGTGAGTCTAAACACATGGTGTCAGTGGGCTTTTTCAAACTAACCTGGCAAGTTGAGGCTTCAGGACACTTGGATTTCTTCAGACAAGCAGTGTTGAGACATTAAAGTAGAGATGAAATATGGGAAAATATGAATATAGTTTGTTTGATTTTTACCCAAGGCAAGATACGGCACCGAATTCAAACTTCATATTTATCTCATACTGCTAGAAAACCAGAAAGCAATTCATTCTTCTACCAATAGTTTTGGATGCTGTATGATAAGCTCCGTATATATTGTTTGATTGTTATTTCTACTAATTATCTGCTACATTTAGATTTTTATTGTTTGACCAAAGCTCTCACAGTTCATTCGCTGCTTAACAGCACTTTTTTGCTAACAAGACGAGTTTAAGCACTTTGTTCATGTTGGCGGTAATGACACCCGACTGCGCCAGTCAGAGGTCACAAAAGTTAATACTGAGTCGGTGTGTTCGTGTTCCAAAACCTTGTCGGACACTCTGGACCCCTCCCTAATTTGACCAGTGATGATATGTTTAGACACATGTCATCACTCAATAGCTGGCTGTCGAGGTGGTGCCATGCAAATGATGTGGTCTTTGTAGACAATTTGCGGACATTCTGGGGAAGACCTGGTCTGATTAGGAGAGATGGCATCCATCCCACTTTGGATGGAGCCGCTCTCATCTCTAGATATCTGGCCAAGTGTATTCTAGACCCAAAACCCTGACAAGCCAGAGTTGAGACCAGGAGACGGAGTTGCAGTCCTACACGCTTCTCTGTGCTTCCATTAGGACAGTTACCTGCCAAAACCCCACAGAGACTGTGTCTGTCCCTCGACCACCTAATCTAGTTAAATATAGTGCTATGAAGAGAGGAGTATCTCATAAAAATTAAATTAAAATTAACACAACCCATGGCGTGTCTAAACAGTCATTGTCATTGTTGTTTAAACACAACCCATGGCTGTCTAATGATGACTGTGATGACTATGTTAGCCTAAATGAATCTTCTCCCCTCAGTCATATCAGTATAGTTAAGCTTAAAACCTTCCTGTCTGATAAAGCTTATAGTTAAGGCTGGCACAGGCCGGCCCATAGTTGTGCTGTTATAGGCTTAGACTGCCGAGGGATTTCCCATGATGCACTGAGCTGCTGTCCCAGTAACTGCATGTTACTAACTCCATCCCCCAATATGGGACTATATTATACAATATTACCTTTATTCTGGTATGGCAATAATAGAAGCAACTGAAGAAATCACAAACACTACTGAACAAAAAAAAATATGCAGTTGGAATATTTCTTGATATTAAGAAAGCCTTTGACACAATCAAGCATGATATATTAATAAAAATACTGGAAAGGTACAGCATCAGAGGTATTGTGTTAGACTGGATCAAAAGTTACTTACAGAAGAGACAGCAGTTTGTTAAGTTGGGTGATGTTTCTTCATCACGTTTGGACATCGTTTGTGGTGTCCCCCAGGGTACAGTGTTGGGCACTAAACTATTTATTTTATACATCAATGACATTTGAAGGGTATCAGAGATGTTGAAGCTGGTGTTGTTTGCTTATGACACTAATATTTTCTGTTCTGGGGAGAATTTAAAGGAACTACTGGAGGAAATCGCTAAAGAAATGAGGAAAAACTGAAAATCTGGTTTGACAGAAACAAATTATCATTAAACTTAAATAAAACAAAAATAATTTTTTTTGGAAAATGCAGAACTAATGTACAAGTACAAATACAGATAGATGGGATGCAGATAGAAAGGGTTCACGAAAATAAATTCCTTGGGGTCATAACAGATGAGAAAATCAGTTGGAAACCGCACATCAAACATATACAAACCAAACTATCAAGAGTCATTTCAGTTTTAAACACAGCAAAACAGGTTCTGGATCATAATTCACTCCGCACACTATACTGTTCCATAGTCTTACCATATTTCAATTACTGTGTAGAGATCTGGGGCAATAACTATATAAGTTCAATCAATTCACTACCTATTCTACAAAAAAGGGCAATACGGGTAATCCCTAATGTCGGTTATCATCTGGATCACACTAACTCCCTCTTCTTGCAGTCAAAATTATTAAAATTTGCAGACTTAGTGGAATTCCAAATAGCACAAATCATGTACAAAGTTAATAATAACCTACTACCACAAAATATACAAAAATTGTTTCAGGTTTGAGAAGGGGGTGATCAATTAAAAGGGAAATATTTTTTCCTGTGCGTGTTGATGAAAAAAGTTTGGAGAGAGTTTGTATGTTTTGGTGCTTGGTTTTGGACTGTTTCTGTGTCTATTGGCAACTGGTTTTGGATTACGGACATCGGACTATCTGCTGACACCCTTGGCTTGAACCTTGCCTGGTTTAAC
>JAPQLA010000013.1:21961103-21971275 GCA_029822935.1 Naso vlamingii
GCTCTGAGAATTAAAAGCCATAAGGGTACATCAAGCTGGGAACAATGTCCTGCCATGAGTAACATTCTCAAGTGCAAATATACAACAAGAAGTTACTCACATTGTGTACAGATGCCAACAGGGGAGCCTCACAAGTCTTCAAAAAGCATTTTAGTTGCTTGCATTATTCTCAGTATTCATAAAAATTATTCTCACTTTCTTTGATGAAACACATTGAAATGATTATGGTGTGATTTTGCAAGAATCTAAAAAAAAAAAAAAAGATGTTTTCCTAGGTCTGCAGAATAGGCCACGATATATTTAATTTAAAGTGCTAATCTGACACACGTTTTGATGCTGGGGCTTCCTGCAATTTGACAAGTGCAGGAGGCCATACTGTAATTTCTTTCAAGTGTCGATTAATTGTGCAGCCCTAGTAACAATTACTCCCCCATTCCATGATGTTTGCTGTTCCCCTGTAAGTGATGGAGACCTCAAAGGGGGGGAGGCATTGGCATTCCACATTGGTGACTTTACACCAGCAGCATGAGGAATGTTGCTAGCAGTTTTAGACAGTTCTTGCTGATGATGGATGCATATTTTCCTACTAGGTCATCCTCTGTAAACACCGCAGGTGGAGTGGGAAAGGCTGGTGGCTGAGTGGATGGAGATGGGTCAACTGATGGAGGCTCTATGTCCGGGATGTCATGAACAGTCTCATTTGCTCTAATAATCGGCATACTGTGAATGCATGGTGCTTTATGCAGCATGCCACCCATCCTATTAGGACATAAAATATATGAATAAATGATTTAATTAATCATTTAAATGTTGACATACTGGTTGAGCCATTAAGCAAACTGTGTTCCTACTTATTTTCCTGCCCTTATCTTTTGTTTCAAATAGGGTAATAGAAATTTATTATGGTGAAGGACCGAGTGTGTACTTTGTATGGAAAAATAGCAAATGTGATTTTTGAATCTTCCCAATGTGCATTGTAACAATATGCAAGGTTTCTGAAGCATTGTGCACACAGCTGATGGCACTAATGGTTGATTTGGTAAGAACAGACACATTAGAACAACGTGCAGTAGCTAGAAGAAAATTATATCATACCGTATACAAAGTGCTCGAACATATTCCTCATCTGAAGTGTCATTATCACATTCTGTTTCCTCTTCTTCCTCACCATCTGTTCCCCAATTGATACTGTCAAAATTAATAAAAGTGAGTACAACAAATCAAAAAATTTTTTTTTCTACAACACTATAATTAAAATATATATATATATATTATTTACAACTTACACACTGTTCCTGAGATCATTGAACTCATGTTCATCTATGAGCAGGGTTCTGCCATCTTTAAAACTCATGTTCTAAAGACTAAATGTAAAAATCATGCAAGACACGGCCATTGGAGTACAGCAAATACTTTATTGTGTCATGAATAGTAACAGACCATATTTACCTGATCTCCAGAGCCTCTGAGGCATCCATGGTGCTCTCCGAAACTTCAATGCCTACTGTATGTGGCAGCTCTTCTCTACATATAGACACAAACATTGATTTACCATTTTCAGACACCAAAGTGCCATTTGTGTAGATTTTGGCCACAGGTAATACACAATGTATCCATGTTACATTACATCAACCTCATTAGCTTTAGCTACATACTTCATTATTCCTATGAAAATATACATTTCACTGTGATTGCAAAGAAAAATTTGACTGGTCTGAAAGTGTTTCACCTGATGGGGCAATAGTAGACAGTGCAGGGGCCATCAAGTGATGCTGCTTCCACTGCTTTTTACGGGGGGTTGAGACGACAGAACCCTCATAACTAAAAAGAATACACCATTATCAACCAATGTGACATTAAGGAGCAATTGAATATGTATATGAATGAATATGAAATCCATACATGGAGCCAAAATCCTTAGTCCACACTCAGCAACCATGTTGTATAGGACATAGAAGTACTCTCGCTGTTAATTAGTGACTTTTTTTAATATCACTGGAACGTAACAATAAAGCAATTACTGTATAAATAACGTTGCGTTACCCTGCTGGATAAATAGTAACCGTGTTTATTGGCGACTCTCAGCTGAATGTGTTGTGTTTACTTGTAGTAACGGCAGATGCATCCTGAAAGCCTTATCAATTTTTCTCTGATCAATTCATTCTCATCTGTTTGTATTACCTAATGTTACACTAACCATACATGATTTACTCAGTTGGTGTGTGTTAGCTTGATGACGTTAGTCAGCAGTAGTCCCAATCATTTTACCAGCAGTGTGTTTCAAATAACGTTAACGATACTAGCTGCTTTGATAATACGGCTGCAAATCATGTAACGTTACAAATGAGAGTACTTCGTTACTACTAGTAACTTTACCAGTAACGTTAGCCATTTTAGGCTAACTAGTTGAGCTGTAGCATACTTACCTGTCCAGGAGGAAGTTGGCTAACTCAGCGTCCATCTTAAAATCCTTGTGGGCTCTCAGTTTTCTCCATCTCTCAAAACTATTTCCAATATTAATCTGTGTTTTGCTTCGTTTTCGGTCATTGACAATTTGAGATCAATGTTGAGGCTTTTTAGGTTGTGTCTCCGGTGATCCCATTCGCTTGCTTACTTCCATGGCTACAACATGTGTGAAACTCTTGCTAGAAAAGGCGTTTTTTTTTTTTTTTTTTTAGATTTGGCAGCTCGGCCGGCGAAAGGGGCAGTGCTATTGGCAGCACAAACATCAACATAAGCAGACACTACGGTCCGTAGTGAGGGATTTCTGTGGTGGGTATACGGGCTGTGGCGGTGTTGCCAGGTATGAGAGTATTTCTGCTTCAGATGTATAAGAACCTCTGACAACCTCTCATGAACATTTCATTATTAAATACAGTAAAAATCTTACAGATTGTGCCTTTAAAAAAGAAAAAAAAAGACAGCAACACCTAACTGATAAGCAAATGTCAGAAGATAGAATAGCCTACCAGTTATCAGCTGATTAATGGAATGTGCTTTTGGCAGCTAGTCTGATTCCATTTTAGCCCTGTTGCTTACATGTATAGTCAAACAATATGATTATGCCTCCTTTGGTGATGTGGTTGTACTTTAGCGTACCTGGAGCCAGCTATACTTCGCTAACATCTAGCTTGCGCACAAATTATGTAGCCTAGGGATTTGCATTTTACACTATTAAAAATACACTTGCAACACTGCATTTGCTGCAAGCACTGTAGGATTTTGCTTAGTTAGCTAGCTGTCAGTGGCCTGTCAACTATAGCCTTAGATTTTAGGCAATAGCTATTATTATTATTATTATTTAACTACTGTCTCCATTAAGTTGTCGGTTCACAACATTGATTTAAATGATTATACTATAACATTAGCCAGCATTACACTATGTCAACATGATCATGTAGAAGCTACTGTAGCTACCGTTAGCCTAACCAGACCATCACGTCCACAGATCACATGTCACAATTATATTATTGAGGGAACAAAACAGTCTTTATATCCTTAAGAAGAAGACAACACCATGATCTTGCTGCTTCTCAAGTAATGTTAGTATTTTGGAAACAAAGCGATCCATCCTCATGAAGAAAACCATCATCATAATGGTTACTCTCTCGTGTTTGCATGCCCATATGAGTAATCCATAACTCCAATACGTCAGCGCAAAAGAGCACCGCACTGGCGATGCAACAGGGCAGAGGCAGGGACGTCTCGCTGCCACCCTCTGCAGCTAACCTTCGTGCTACGTGTTACTCCAGCACACATCCCTCCTCCTCAACCAGATCCAAACGTTATTTCCCCGGCCAGCCTCCTCGCACTCGATTTATAGCACTTCAGCCTCTTCCTTTAACAAGCAGCCTTTATACCCTCCTCCCATGGGACCATTAACTCGATGAGGAGGACCGTCTCCTAGTCACAGGACTACATCACTATGTCTGGGTGTAGGATTGTGGTGGTGATATCTCTAGGGAACTGGAGCTTTCTGCCGAAATTGATACTCATGCTGCTATCCTGGGTGGCAATAACTGTTCATGGTGGAATTCTCGGTGCCACGCTTGTGTTGCCCCTGCTTTTTCCAACAAATTGAACCACTGCGCATTTCCTGCTTGTGCCTCCCCAGCACTTGGCCAGGACCTGGTTATTTCACCACCTTAAGCATCCCTGGGAGAGCGCAGTCGTGCAGCCTGACTGGATGTGGTGAAGGCTTGCATTCGGGCTACAGCAAAGGGGGCAGCACTCTTTCTGGCCAAAGCACAAGTGCAGGTTCAGTGGGCATGGGAGTGTGTTATATGTGGCCCTGATAAGTAAACTGAGCCTTGACTTTGAGATCCTCCACAGGTCCACCATGCAGATATTTCTGCCAACAACCCCATCCCACGCTGTACAGCTCCCTTGGCTTTGATCTTCAAACACTCATTCTCCATATTTGCTACCTCAGACACCACCAGTTCCCTCCTCTCTCTCTCTTGTTGGCCCTCGACCAAAACCCACAGTGCTTCTGCCCATCCCAAACTGGCCTTTCCAGTCTGGACTCTGCCTGTGATCTCTTTGTGCTGCTGCCTTCTGATCGCTAGGTCAATGTCAGCATGGGCTTGCGCCCA
Source organism: Naso vlamingii (assembly GCA_029822935.1). Taxonomy (NCBI): domain Eukaryota; kingdom Metazoa; phylum Chordata; class Actinopteri; order Acanthuriformes; family Acanthuridae; genus Naso; species Naso vlamingii. Next base: position 21,965,699 of record JAPQLA010000013.1, read on the forward strand.
CTGCAGACCTGAACGTCTGCATTCCTCACTGCCTGGTCAGTAAAATCCCTCATCTCCAAGACTAACCTGGACTTCTCCTGCCTGTAGCTCATGGTTTTTGATTTCAGGGGCATCTGTATGATATTCTTTCCAAAGAGGTTGGTCTCCAAGAGGCATTGCAGTAGGCCAAGCTACTTCTGGGTGAAAGAGTTGACCTTTCCATTCATCTTGCCCGCTGTGGATGAGGGAATTTTCGTTTAAGTGGGCACATTATTCTCTCGTACAGTGTGGTGTGATAGCACCTTCCGGGCCATCAGACATCTATTTTAGGAAACTTTTCTCTGCATGCTTATCCAAGAGCTCAGCTGTATATTATCTCCTGAGGTTTTTGATGGGCTGTTCAGCCAGCAGAGGCATTTTTTCCACCACCTGCGACATAGGGGGCACTGTCACTCCTGACCCCTTTCCTGAGTGAGAGACTTTGGGACCTGGCTAGCTTGACCTTCATCCTTGCCAATGACATCAGCTCTTCCATCCTTTTCAGCAGCCTAAATGTACATGGCGCTGTTGGTAGGAGACTAGTGACACTGTTGATAAAGCTTCCCCAGGAGAGATCAGTTTCTAACCTGCTGGTGGTCTGACTCTTCCCAATGTCTGCCTTGCTCCAGAGAGAATTATTTCAAAGGTAGTCATGAAGGGGATGGGAGAAATGGGGGATAAGGAGCATCCCAGGGCGATGCCCACCTCCAGCTGCTGCCCTCTGGTTGTGACCTCTCAGAGAGTGAAGCCCATCTGCAGGTCCCTGAAGTAGTCTAAGACGAGGCTCCTTATGATATTGGCCATGTAAAAGAACTAGGTAGCATAGTTGATGAGCTGGTGTGGCACAGATTCATGCGAGTTTGCGATGTCAAGCCAGGCAACATGTAGGTCCCTCTTGTCATGCATTGCCCAGTAGATCTGCGCCAAGATCATCGATGAGAGCTCCACACACCCTAAGAAGCCCAGGATCCCCGCTTTTGGGAGATAGTGTCCACATAGCTGTTCTCTGTCAAGTAGTTGGTCATTCTTCGAGCAAGGACGGAGAGGAAGATTTTTCAGTGCACAGGCATTAAGTGGATTTGTTCCTGAAAAATACTGATATGGAATGCTGCACTTTGCATTTTCTAACAGTTTTTGGGCTCCAGTATATTAGTTCACGTATAATCATCGCATATAACTATTATTATTCTCAGCCCTTTAGCAAAGAGCAGTGGAGCTACACTGCTCATCTCAGCTTGCTCACAGAACCCCATTCCCCAAGCAGTTTGCTGTTGTTGTGCAAAGGTAGTTACCCCTGATAGGAAATGTTTCCCTGGCTACGGGAGCATGCATGTATTCAGTGAGGGCGGGCCTACAACACCAAAATTTCTTTGCAGTGGTCAGAGAGTCATAACTCTAATGAGCCATACATTTCTTTGTCCCTCAGTAGTAATAAGCTTCTTTAATAATAAAATCACATCTATAAGAGACAAAATTTATCACTTTATGCCCCCTACTGATTCTGATTTATTCTCAAACACAGGAATCTAAGAGGTAGCCGCAAACCCAGACATATACACAGACTGTTTTTCTCCCATTGACTTCTCACAACTAACTTTAACAATTTCTACATCAAAAAAAATCCCCGTCTCCTAGATCCCATCCCATCTAAACTACTCAAGGAAAGTTTGCTCTTAATTGGCCCTTTTCTTCTTGATATGATAACTCTTTCGTTGTTAGCTGGTTATGTACCTTAGCCTTTTAAAGAAGTTGTAATTAAACCCTTACTTAAAAAGCCAGCTCTTGATCTTGAGGTTTTAACCAACTATAGACTTATATCTAACCTCCCCTATCTCTAAAATTCTTGAAAAAGCAGTTGCCAATCAGCTGTGTGACTTTCTGCATAGCAATGGGTTATTCGAGGAATTTCAATCAGGCTTTAGAGCACACCATAGCACAGAGACAGCATTGGTAAAAGTAACTAATGATCTTTTGTTAGCATCGGACAAAGGACTTGTCTCTCCACTTGACATTTGACACAATTGACCACCATTTTCTACTACAGAGACTGGAACACTTAATTGGCATTAAAGGAACAGCACAAAGCTGGTTATCAGATCGCTTTCAGCTTGTACATGTTAACAATGAATCCTCTGTACACAGTCAAGTTAGTCACGGAGTTCCACAAAGCTCAGTGCTTGGTCCAGTACTGTTCACCCTATATATACTTCCCTTAGATAATATTATTAGAACCAGTCAGTTAACTTTTACTGCTACGCAGATGATAGCCAGTTATATTTATCAATAACACCTGATGAAGCAAATCAGTTAGCCAAACTTCAAGCATGTCTTAGGGACATTAAGACCTGGATGAGCTGTAATTTTCTACTACTGAACTCAGATAAGACTGAAGTTATTATACTTGGCCCTTAACAACATAGAAACAAACTAACCAATGACATAACTACTCTAGATAGTTTTACTCTAGCCTCCAGCATCACACTGAGATATCTGGGGTTATTTTTGATCAGAATTTGTCTTTTTACTCCCATTTTAAGCAAATCTCAAGGACTGCCTTTTTTCACCTCCGTAGTATAGCAAAAATTAGGCACATCATACCTCAAAAAGATGCATAAAACTAGTCCATGTATTTGTTACTTACAGGCTGGACTACTGCAACTCATTATTATCAGGCTGCCCCGGTATGTCTGAGTCTGAGTCTACAGTTGATGCAGAATGCTGCAGCACGTGTACTTACAAGAACTAGAATAAGAGATCATTTTACTCCTGTATTAGCTTCTCTGCACTGGCTGCCTGTAAAATACAGAATATAATACAAAATCCTTCTACTCACCTACAAAGCACTTAATAACCAGGCACCATCTTATCTTAAAAAGCCTACAGTACCCTATTATCAGACTAGAACACTGAGGTCTCAGGATGCAGATATAACAGTGGTCCCAAAAATCTCAAAAAGGACCAGGGGAGCCAGAGCTTTCAGTTATCATGCTCCACTTCTGTGGAACAATCTTCCAGTCTTTGTCCAGGAGACAGACACCTTCTCCATATTTAAGAATAGACTTAAAACCTTCCTTTTTGATAAAGCTTAAAGATAGGGCTGGCTCAGGCTCGCCTTGACCAGCCGGTAGTAATGCTGCAATTTCGACTTAGGCTGCAGGGGATTTCCAGAGCTCTTCTCTTTCCTCATCTCTCTCCCCATATGTTTCCGTTTCATTAATGCCTGTTACTAACTTATCCTCCTTCCCTGGAGTCTTCCTGCTTTTTCATCCTGCAGATTCCCATGGACTGTGACTGCGCATGGATCACTGATCACAGCTGTGCCTCCTACTGTGGCTTATTGTTGTTCACTTATTATTGGTCAAACTTTTATCATTGGCATTATTATTAGAAGTAGTAGTAATAATTTAATATTACATAGCTTATTATAGCTCTTTCCCTCTTAACCCAACCAGTGCTGTCAGATCACCACCCACCTTGAGTCTTGGATCTGTTCAGAGGTTTCTGTCTGTTAAAGGGAAGTTTTTCCTCACCACTGTCACCTACTGTTTGCTCATGGGGGAATGGCTTTCAGCTGTCGGGTCACAAAAAACAACTTTGTCGCAATTTGACGCCATATAAACAAAACTGACTTGACTTGACTTGACTGGTCATTTCTACTCCTCCTTGACTCCTTTCCAATCACAGTTTGAAAACAGACTCTGTTTCTATCTTTGGTGCTTATTGTTTACTTTCCTTCTCAGACACCTAGTAAAACTACCAAACCACTCAAGCCTGTTTCTCGGGGTGTGGACAAAATTGTCTTGCGTGTGTTACGTCATATGATTGGCTCTTCTGATTAGCTTTTATAGTGACCCCCGATTAACTAATTATCGGACAATCGTTTCCGATCAGTCGGAGCACCCTTACTTTAAATTACTAGTCCAAAGATATTTTACGGCCTTAAAAAACTACATTAAAGGGATAGTTCACCCAAAAAATGAAATTCAGTCATAATCTAATCATCCTCATGCTGATCAAAGGTTGAGTGAATTTTTTTAGTCCACAAAACGCTGCTGGAGTTTAACAGGAGAAAGGGGTTGTAGTCATATCCCAAATAATTGAAGTGGATGGTGACCAAGTTTAAAACATAAGAAAACAGTAAAATGCCCCCAAACTGCTTGTCTGAAGTAATCCAAGTGACCTGAAGCCTCGACATGATAGTTGTTTTGAAAAACAAACATGTGAACACCGCACAACATCTGTGATGTTTTTTCAAACAAATTGGCATGTTGAGGCTTCAGGACACTAAAGGCCCTTTCACACCGGGGAGCAGGTTTGCGAAATATTCGGCGGCGAATATTTTGCATCAAAACCATTCACACCGGCGGCGACACAAATGTGCGACAGAAGCGACAATTATAAACCAAAGTTTCGCTTTGCGACGGGTGGTTCTTCGCCTCCACATCGTCGTGTCTCAAATCCGAGCACAGCTGCTCGTTAATTATCCCTCCTGTATTCAGCATCCGCTGCCTGTGCCACTGTTGTCTTACCAACATTACAACACAGACAGCAGCAGCAGCAGCAACAGCTCACTAACTGATCAATATCTGATTACTCACTGTCTGATAAATATCCAATCACTGTCCTTCATTTCGTTGTCTTTGTAAAGTTTGTGTCCCTTGTCAAACGACGCTGGTGGTGAGCATATAAAAAGAGTGAGAAGGTGGCGAGAACACTCGTCTTTGGTGAGAGACACATGTTATTTACATTGCTGTCATGTTGATGTGACGTGAGGGTTGTGACATATACCTCCTTTTCATGCTACACGATTGGTTGATGCGTTTATTCGCTGGGCGAAAGCTCAGAAAAATCGACCACAGTGCGAAAAAAAATAATGTCGCATTTTCGCTGCAACACATTCGTGGGCGGTGTGAAAGGACTCGTGATGAAAACCAGGGTTCGAAAAAAAATATTGACGCGCGAATTATTCGCACGAAAAATACGTCCCCGGTGTGAAAGGGCCTTTAGATTACTTCAAATGAGCATCATGGAGGCATTTTATCATTTTTTTAATGTTTTGTTTTGGTTTTTTTCAAATTGTTTTAAACTTGGTCACCATTCGTTTCAATTCTTTGAGAGATTACTGCAACACCTTTTTCCTGTGAAACTCCAGCAGTGTTTTGTGGACTAAAAGATTTCACCCGCCTTTCAGTCAGCATAAGGGTGACTAGATGATGACTGAATTTTCATTTTTGGGTGAACTATCCCTTTAATATTGGCACATATTGTAGAACATATACCAATATATTGGCCAATATCGACCAAAAATATTGGTGGGGGATTAGTGGATATTACCTGTGTGTAGTGGGAGCTGATGTCAAATTGGCTGGTGATGTTAATAAGCCACTGCTTGGCTGTGTCGAAGTCAGAGAAGCCAACACTCCATGAGCCATCAACAATATAGACCAGGTCATTTACAGCTGTGCTGCAGCCTACACACACATTCACAAACACACACATAAACAATGGTCAGAGAAATATTCTTAAAAATTACAAACTGACATAAACTGAACATTTTTA
>JAPQLA010000013.1:21980854-21991504 GCA_029822935.1 Naso vlamingii
CAGGGTTTTTAAGTTTTTACCTCACCTGGTCAGAGGGTCTGAGGACAGAGGATGTCACACCTGTGCAGTTTGTGAAGTCTGAGACAAATTATAATTTGTGATTTTGTGCTATACAAAATAAATTTGATTGATTGATTGACTGCAGCATTCTTCTTTCTGAGGGTCATTATTTTAGGACCACACAGAAACTCAGATAATATAAGCAGTGTTCACATACAATGCAAAGCGGTTTTCACGTAGCGGTACTCACACTTTTTTACAGGACCATTTAAGTGTATTCACCCTACTCACACAAGCAACATGAATACACACAGCACACTAATATTCATCCATTTGGTGGGGTGTGGCAAGCTAACCAATTCTTTCTGTCATTAACTATGGTCGAACCATCACTGCTGCACTGTATCAGCGGTGGTAGTCCCACAATTTTTGAAAACGTCGAAAACAGAAATTGTGTCACTATCCAAACAGCTGAACTTACATTTGGCAACAATGCTGTCCACAAATCCCATGGAGAAGCGAAAGAAGATAAAGTTATGCAAGTGGTCCACCTGGAAGACAAAAATATATGGACATGTTCTGAAGTTGGGAAAGGCATGAGGTGTAACACAATATTTTCTTTCCTGCGTGTAGAACGAATTTAGACAACCCCTTCATATCAGTCTGCTTTTCTTCTTTTTTTTCCTGTTCCTCTTAAAAAAGTACCAAACACTGCTGTCACTATTCTTTCGCAGGCCGGGCAGCCAGAGCTACTCGTGGGCACTTGTGTCTCTACTAGGCAACCAGATGTGTTCAGCTGTTTTCAAAGTTGACGAAAGAATCAGATGTACCTGTAGAACTTTCTGCCTTTCAGTAAAATGTTCACTCAGTGACCTGCCAAAAAGTTCTGGATCTGCTTGAAAGCTAGGGCTGGGTATTGTCAAGAACCTCATCATTCAATTCAATTTTGATTGTTTGGATTGCTATTTGATTCCATATTGATCGATATGGAATCTGGGGAAGACCAGAGAACTGGTGGTGGACCTCTGCAGACACAGCTCCCCCACCACTGAATAGCTCCTTCAGTGACAGACTGCTTCACCCAAAGTGTGTGAAGGAGTGATATTGCCGGTCCTTCCTTCCTGCAGCACTTAGATTGTATAGCCAGCACTGCTCCCTGTAGTCCCTCATCCACACACACACCAACACTTTGTTTTTAGCTTGCTAAATATTCTGTATCTGCTGCACTTTGCACTTTTCTGTCTGCTACAGGTTATGTACAGTACTCACTTTAAACTGGGTCACGCTAAACTCAGTCACAATTATCGATATACTGTGTGTAATACGTAAATAGTTGCAATCCACATGTTTACAGTGTTTATCAGGCAATTCTTTTTTATGTTGTTTTTAATGTTGTTACTGTGCAACCTGCTATCCCCTTTGCTACTGCAGCATTGCAAATTTCCCCACTGTGGGACTAATAAAGGCTTCTCTTATCTTGTCTTTTCTTAGGGGTTAGGGTTAGTTAATGCTGTTAATCCTCACACCGGTGACGTCTCCTTTGAATTAGTGACCCTGGCTTGCAGTGTAAAATGACGGACTGACGAATTTTAAAGACGCGCTGCTCGGCTCTGTGTAATTAACATCAAATCAACAGAAGACAGGTTAGAGGCGAGTCTTCGACATGGTGTTGAGACAGGGTCCCTGTGTAAAAAAGGCTATTATGTCTCTGCATGGGCCTGGGAACGTCACAGGATCACCCAGTCAGAGCTGACTGATGTAGCCAGGGAAAGGGAAGTCTGGGGCCCTCTGTGACCTGACCCTGGGTGAGCAATGGGTGGGTGGGTGATGGATGGACGGACGGATGGATGAATGGATGGATGGATGGACCAAAGGACTTTTTTACCAAGTCCTATTCATAACCAATGACAACACCGCACTGGTGTTCAAAATAGAGAAACTTAAAAGCCTCCTGAAATTCTTGTGTATGTTAACCTCTGTTAGCGAAAATTCTCACCTTGCTACTGTAATGTAGAGGCATAAACCAAAACACATTAGTGACCCCACTCAGTCATACAAATTAGAGATGATGGCTGAGGTCAGAGGTGACACAAAACTAATTATTCTACTAAAATGCTTTGTGCAGTCCTTTCGCAGATCCATCAATAAATATCCACTTTGTAGGTACAACTTCCAAACTGTTACCCACCAGTTTCTTGAATGTTGCGTAAATGGTCTGTTTTTCCCTCGTGTTCCCATTGTAGAAGGCAATCTCCTCACTACAGAGAAACAAAATATGGCATTAAAGTGTGCTAAACCAAAGTCAGAGTTGTCGTAATAACGTGTGAGCAGTTGCTGGTGTACCGACCTGTTGGTGATGAGGCGGGAGTTGACATAGCGGTACTCTCCCTCGTAGCGCTGCTCGGTGACAGTCATTTTGCCTATGGGCCTCCTCAGTCTTGTCAGGAACAGACCTGACATCAGCAGGTAAGCCATCATGATCGCTGGACCCTGGTTGACACAATAACATCACTGTTCAGCACCAAGACAGTCAGATATCCATGCTAAAGATTCATCTCACAAACAATAAAAAAATTAAAAAAACTTTGTTGAAAATAGAGAAAAGCAGCACTGAACTGGCCCTTCCATCGCTGCGCACGTCAGGTCTGAACGTTATTCAGATCAAAATAAAGATGCATGAGGTAAACCTTCTTGGAGTTGCATATCCTAGTATAAAACATTTCATTTCCTGTGGCCAGTAGGTGGTGAATGTGAATGTGTTCAGACTGGGACTCTTATCAAACATGTTAAGTTTGGTGCATATTGAACAATGTATCCTGAAGTTATATACATTGGCCACCCCATCTCGCCGACACTATTTATCAAAAACGAAAGTTTTTGATAACTTGTTATGTCAAACGTCTTACCAGTGTCCACACAACATTTCAGATCATTCAGATAATCTGTAGAAGGAGTAAGTGAAAGTAGGACACTAGGCTTGGGGGTGTCGTAAACTACCGCAGCATAATCATCATTTCTGCTCTGGATCTCTTGTGGAAGTCCAAGAAACGTTGGCAAACTGAACCATGTCGTGTCTGTGTTCATAAAATAATCCTGTGGTGAAAAAGTCGTGTTGTAGGAGTTCAGTGTGTTCACACACAGCTCTGTTTTGATGGCCATGTCTGCGCTCGTCGGGCCGCTGGGTGTCGGAACATGTACTGATAAACGTTGCCTATGTGCATAACACAAAACCGGTTTAAGCCCGTACACCAGACCAAACTGGTAAAACCTGAAACCTTCCCAAGCCTATAGGATACACTGCAAATTGTGGTCAATTCCTGTTGCCAGTAGGTGGCGCTATGACTACGGCTGAATATTGACATGTGAATGGGTTCAGTGCGGGACTCTTACTAAACATTTGAAGTTACAGGCATTAAACAATGATGTTGATAGGTTTTCAGTGTAGTAAGTCCCCAGGAGCCGCAGATGGTCATTTCAGTGGGCCCTTAAGAAATTCAATGGGTCCCAGATAAATTTTTATACTTTTGAGAAATTGTAGTGTTAAAGTCATTTGATGTCGGAATGGTATGATATGGTTATAATTAAAAGGATAGATCAGTGTATGTTCGCTTCAGCTACATGACCAGCGGGGCTGAAGGCGTGCTTACTGGATGCACAGCACCACTTAAGCCAGCATGGAGGGAAGAGGGTGAAAGATTAAAAAGAATGTGAAAGGTGAACACACTAAATTTTTGTCAGTTGTTCTGTATATTATTAACAAGTTATGGCAACTCAATTTGACTTGCGGGGCTCCCAACTAACTTTTTTTTTTACTCGGAGTGCTGTGGCCCCTTACTGAAAATTTTTAGGAGTGCACACAGGAAATTTAGGGGCCACACCTTAAATCGATCTGCGTCACAAATTTTAACTTTCCTGCATTCATTAGAATTTTTTTTTTTTTTCATGAATTGTTACTTCTAAAGCATCTGTTATGGATTTGGATTATTCTTTGGATAAAAGTCAGACAGAGTAGGTGAGTATTTTTTTTTTTTAAAGATATTTTTTTGGCCTTTTTGTGCCTTTATTTTCCAGACAGGACAGCTGAAGAGTGCACAGGAAAGGGGGGGGGGGATAGGTGGAATCGAACCCGGGTCTGCTGCGGTGAGGACATAGCCTCTGTATATGGGGCGCCTGCTCTACCGACTGAGCTACCGGACACCCCGAGTAGATGGTCTTGTTGCAAGTTAAAAAAAAAAAAAAGTCACTTGTCAGGCTGACTACTGAGCGTAGGAAAAAATTAAAAAATCTAAATTTTCCTGAAACATTTAGCCTCATAAATTAATTCCAGTGTTCAAAAGACACCTTAAATATATTCTGGGTTATTACATAGGGGCTTCATAATCAGGACATCAATAAAAACAGACAATACTAATAAATCAAGAATGTAAATGTTTCTTTCCAGTAGAAATTATTTATGTGTCTCTGCTTGACACAGTGCACAGTTTAGATACAGCATGCAGCTTTTTATTAAATGCAAATGTTTATAGATAAGGTAACATTACAGACAGAGACACTCTGACAACTGTGTGTCCAATACTACTGTACTGATGTGCGCAGACACTGTGAGGACGCATAAAAGAGGGAGCGTCAAGAACAGCCCTTTTATAATGGGCATGTGTGGGCAGGTTCTGGTGTTTGATTGGTTGAAGAATGTGTGATAAAATTGAAGATAATTAAGGTAAATTTTGAGGTCTTTTGGATTAGTTTGTTTACTTTGAATGTACATTTTTATGTTGTAATATTGAAGAATGTAATGAAGCCTTGTTTTGTTCACAAGCTAAAACAATAATGTGTATTTTTAGGTTAATCCTGAGTCCTGTCCCATACCTGACAGGCCAGTTTGAACTGGGAAGGTGAGTTTTCTCACTATATATGTGGATTGGATTTCAGAGAATGGACCGTTTTCGATCCTGCTGTGTGAGAAGAGCAGCTGTGTTGAGCTCTGTGAAGAAAACCAAGTTTTCCTTTGTGTTTTGGAGACTGAAAATAAAAGTCTACCTGTTTTCCTACAAACCTCCTTGCCAGCGTGATATTTTGTCTTCCTTATGCTTCACCATGCATCTCTGCTACCTACTCCTCAACAGACACACACAGCAGTTAAACTGACTGACAGCTGAATCCAGATGTGATCAGCTGTCATTTTTGGCGCACATAAAAGAATAAAAAAACTTAAGACGCTAAAAATGCGGAGTCGCAGCACTTGTTAACGTCACTTCACAGACTCCCACTCCTACAGCCCCATTGCTGTGCTCTGGCAGGCATTTCCCCAGTTTTTTTAGGTGAATCCGAGGCATGGACAGAGGGGGACAAGTCTTAAGGACACTTCCGGAAAATTTCACCCCTCCTCGATTGACAGACAGTTCCAAAGTTAAGACCCTGAACAGGACCATCAGCACTCCACAGGTGCTCCCAGCTGTTGTTCCCTACACACGCTCAGATGGCGTTTTTGGAGCGGCTGCACATGGTGAGACACGTTTCAGTGTGATCCCAGCCATGGGCCTACTGTGGAGGACTTGCTCCCTCCTCATTTTTTAAACATGAAGAGGAGAAAAAAAAAGTCAGCAAATTTGCAGGTCGTGCATGTGCAAGTAGTTGTAGAATTTACTCGTGCGGTCTCAAAAAATGGTCGTAAAACACAAGCCCTGACATGTCTGCTCTTTGGTGGAAAAATTAGATAAAAGTCAGCAAGAACATGTAACTGTCTGGAGTGAGTTCCAAAAATACAAAATTAACATGTGGCGGACAATGTTTATATTGTGGTGACCACCACAAATAAATGAAAGTGTGGAAACATGGCACTGTTTAACACGAGTTTGATGTTCACGATGTATCGTTCTTAATACGAAAAATGAGGTGCGTCCCTGAGATGCATGGATAGTGAGTTCACTGCCTCCTTCCAGATTTTAATGCGTCAGAGATGCAGGATGCGTACCTAGCAATGTCACTGATTAATCTTAAAAAAAACATGTTATTTCTTTTCCCCAGTAGGTGGTGCTATAACTATGGCTGAATATTGGATAATAGATGGGTTCAGGCTGGGACTCTTACCAAACATATGAAGTTTGACTCATATTGGACAACGTACACTGAAGTTATAAGTATTTTGTTTTACATGGTGACACACTCAAAATGGCCGCCCCACCATGCCCACACCGTGACTTCAAAACGAAAGATTTTAGTAACTTTTGACTAACCCTAACTAACCCTAACCCTTTATGTGCCTCTGCTTGACACAGTGCAAAGTTTAAATACAGCATGCAGCTTTTTATTAAATGCAAATGTTTATTGATAAGGTAACATTACAGAGAGAGAAACTCTGATAACTGTGCGTCTAATATTACAGTACTGATGTGTGCAGACACAAACAGCTGTTAAACTGACCAACAGCTCATTCAGATGTGATCAGCTGTCATCTTTGACGCGCACAGAAGATTTAAAAAAATAAAACTTTAGACGCTCCAAACTCTGAGTGGCAGCACTCGTCATTTCACTTCACAGCCTCCCACTCCTGCAACCTCGGTGCTGCACTCCAGCAGCCATTTCCCCACTTTTTTGAGGCAAATCTGGTGCGAACCAAGGGGAATAGGTCTGAACGATATCTCCCAAATACTTCCTCCCTTTGTAACCAACAGTTAGGGAGTTGCCCCAAACGGGACCGTGACGCTCCACAAGCGCTCCCAGCTGTTTTTTTCCTCAATAGGCTCAGATGCCATTTCTGGAGCGGCTGTGCCTTGTGTGACATGTCTGTGATCCCAGCCATAGGCCTACGCTGACAGACTCCCTCCCTCCTCATTTTTCAACATGGAAAAAAAAAAATGTTGGCAAATTTACAAGTCACGCACCGGCAAGTAGCTGTAAAAGGTTACTTGCACTGTCTCAAAAAATGTTTGTCAAATGCAACCATTTGGTCACAGTGTGGAGCCTTGTTTAAGACCATTTAAATATCCGTTTATGTCCATCGTGAAATAAAGCGGGAAGCACCGGTTCCCAAATCTCGCAAGAATGTGCTGCTGGGACAAAGACAGGTCCGGAACAAAGTTAATTTTCTCCTGATTTGTGTGTCTAAAAAATGACATTTTAGTGTCAGAATGTTCAGAAGATGTGTCTTGTGAAAAATGGGTCCAACATGTATCTTGGTGACGATGGGTTGAAAGAATTGATCATAATCTGTGATCATGTTCATTTCTCCCATAAGAACGAATGGACTCAAGACTGCTTCCTGTCTCCTAAAGGGGCGGGGCCGAGGTGAAAAACCATGTGACACTGATATAGGAAATGAACGGTCAGTGAGACGTCTCGCTTTCTATCAACCATCTGTAGTATAGCTTCTGATCTCAAGAGACTTTTTTTTGTAGAACTTGGTATTATACACATGTCCACCAAATTTCATACATTGGCCCTCGCGAGCCATACATCCACGCCTATCTGTGAAACCAATGCAAAATGTAAATTTTCACCTTGACTGGCCAGTCTGCCATGCAATCGTACATAAACTTACATGCAGCACACACAGACTGAAACAAACAAGAAGAAGATAACATGCTTACCTGAGCACCAATGGAACTAGTCAGCTTGAAGATGTACAGACCAATATCCAACAGAGGCTGCAGGACAAACAGACGACAGACAGATTGATTACTTATACTTATCTGGGGCCAGCAAACCTCTCGGCTACTTTTGCAGTTTTAGCTTGACCTGCATTTTCTCAAGGCCGAGGAAAACACAGGCAATCACATCATCATCATGTATGGGTATCGTCTAGTATATCTGGGACTGTTATTTGAGGAATTCTAGTTTCAGGGTCAGGAAAGTGAGGGCTATGGCCTCATATAACCTCTGACTAACATTAGGACGTGTACATATCCAAAGTTCGAATGAACACACCCTGACTGTCCTGTGTGAGTGATGGACACACAGATAAAGGTCACTGAAACATGTTCAACACAAAACAATCAAAAGCTCGGCTGGCTCTTTGCAGTGTTACAGCACAAGAGGCAGTCACATGTCAAACAGAAGGAGTGTGACATCAATACATCTGCTTCAAACACAGAGCTCGAGTGGTGACAAAATTTGCACAGCACATCAATCGATCTTTATCTATATATTTATTTCTGTACATCCATGAATGTCTCATTGACTTTGTACAGCAGTGGACTGAAGAATATTACTCCTCTGAGAGCTACGAACAAAGTGTTGTACCTTGCTGAGGTTGGAGTAAAGGTCCACCACACTGTTGCAGAATTTCTCCACATCCTGTGTCAGTAGCTGGTCTGCATTGGCTATCCGGTTATCCAGGTTTCCCATTTTGTAATATGTGAAACCTCTGAAGAGCCACAACACATAGTAAAGATTTTAAAAAGAAACAGAACAAATTTTTGTTCCTATCCCAAACAAACAGAACAAGAACATTTCCCAGTGTTTTTCACACAGAGAGGTAAGCCACAGTTTATAAAAATGTGGCCCTTTATATACGACTCTTAAGTCGAGCCACGCCAAAATCAATATGGCTGCCATTTTCCCACAACGGCCGCCATTTCCAGCTTGGAAATAATATTTTGCTGTCAACTTAAAATTGTCCAAAAGGAATAATATTGTTACGAAATCATACATGTTTACCACAGATAAAACAGATTTATAATCCTGGAGAGGCTATGAAGCTTCCTCCCACCATATTTTCAGCCCTTGAGATAATGTTGTCACTGAGCCCTGATCTGTTTAAACACTCGGTGTATGAAGAGTGAGGTAAGATCAGCCAGTGGGTAAGCTGACCCATCCAATGTTTTCACAACAGTGTGGATGCAAAAATCACTGCTGTGGAAGGTCCAAATGCTGCAGCTTGGGTCTTGCTTAGCTGCAGATGTGAAGATTACATGGAACTCAGAACACAGGTTAGTTGATTATACAGGTGTATATTTACTAAAACAGAACTGCTGATCCTGGAATGTTCAGGTTATTCAGGTTACTGATGCCTTCAATGTAACAAAGAAAGGCTGGCATTAATCCTAACATGTTCCAGTTACATCTTATTTCATTTTACTTTCTGTACATTTCACTCTGTGGAATAAATTTGACATGCAATAGTAACTGAAAATAAAATGACCATTTAGTACAAATTCTAATTAGGGTTACTGAAATGTGCTTATGCATGTTTTTCTTAAAAATAATATTGAGGAATGGCAGAAAAAGATATAGTACATTACTTATAATGTATAAATTTGAATTTTCCCTCGTTAACAACCCAAACGGCCGAAAATAGCAGACATCTTTGAAAATGTCAACAATTTTGAAATTTACGGGGCTAATAGGATCTTTCAAAAGAACGACTCAAGAGGCACCCTCAGTCAAATTTTGGTGCTTCTTTCCAGACTTGAAAGATTTTTTTTCAGTCAATCACAACCACTGCAACTTCGTGCTGGAGTCAGTACTTTCACTCGATGTTAGAAAAATTTGATTTTTTGCGTTAGTCCAACTGGAATCGTACTAAGTTGAATTTCGCAAAGTTGAGCTACCACACTTTGATAATGTAGATGGGGATCAATTTACTCTTAAATGTAAAGGCCTCAATCAACCCTAACTGGCCTCAGCGTTTTGCACGATTGATAGTCCCCAATGCGTCTTTGATCCGGAACTGGAACAGCATAAATTTGTAGATGAAGCCTGGAAGAAAACCAAAAACCATAAGCACGGAGGGTAGCGTGCATCTCATTTGTACAGAAAGTAAAGGGTATATACGAAGCATTCAGCACTGTATAGCTGTCCATGTTTTCACAGTTCAACAACGAATCTGTTGACTGCTTGCTCACTTGTTTGTAGCTGGTATGGTATGTAACTAGTTAATGCTGGATAAGGACTTCACGTTATGATACGCATCACCATGCATAGCTGGAAATTGATGCAGTATATCACGAAAATAAATGCTGCAATATATTGCTGTATGGATTTTTTAGCCCTGCGACTTGGTCCACCAGAACAGGGCCCAACAGTAACCGGCTATACCTGCATATCGCCATCTAGCATAGCAGAGTCGGTCATAGATATGTTAGTCCGTCAATAAGTCAATTCTCCCTCTGCGCTTGTATACGGGACAGGATTTGTATATAGGACAGCAATCCAATTAAACGGCTCAATTGAGCTTTAACTGTTGCTCAACTTAACTGTGCATGTAAATGTCCTGAGTGTTGGCTCATTCGCAAATGCTGATTGAGTCTTTGTGCACTGTTGTCTCTAGGTTGTTCAACACTGCTCAGACCGATCAGCTGACTGGCTACAGCCTGACATTAGGTTGCTTTCATCCTAAAGCAGACTCCACTTCCACTGTTCTGCCACAGGGCTACTTTTTAATTTCACATGCCCCCAGTGATTCCCATACGTTCATTTATTTGTGGCAGTGCGCCACGAATAAATTCTCACTGCCACAAATAGATTGGGTCCCCCCCCCCCGCTCTGCTCACCCCCGCAGCTCCACTCGACCCCGGTCGTTACAACTACGGTGCGGTAGGTGGCAGTATGCACACGGCCTATGAAAGAAGACGACGCAGAAGAAGGAGTTGTGGTAGCAGAAGCGTGGTGGATCGAAAAACGAAGGTAAGACGTCTCGGTACAAATGTGAGC
>JAPQLA010000014.1:0-13181 GCA_029822935.1 Naso vlamingii
AAGTTCCTAGAATTCTAATGCAGAAGTGGTGCAAAGGCTAGATAATGCTAAACCAAAAATTATCACGCTCGTCTCTGATTAAATCAAATTTGTAAAACTCTCTCATTTAAAGAATATCTCAGTTAAGAATGCTGGTAACTCATTATGTGCATACAATGGACTGAAACACGTATTGTGGAGAAGAACCCAGGAATCTTGACCAAAGTTGTGAAGGGGAACCCATGCGGATCAGATCTGGTATTTGGGGCTTGGCCTCCCAAATGAGGCGCCCATAGTGGCCTTTTTGTTTCTCCCAGCCAATGCTCTGGTCCTTCACAAACCATCACAGCATTCCTTTTGTTGCTTTTTCGTGTTATGCCATCAAAGATGTCACTGTTTGAGGGTCTGATGTTTGCCAGACTGCCAGGCCACTGCTCCAAATGTTCAGAGCAGGCTTGGATGAAGCTGAGCTGTGGAGGTTTTTATTGAAATCCCAGCCCTCCAGAGGCAATGACCAAACAGAACAACCCAACCAAAAGTGCTGATTTAACAGCAGTGATTTCATTTCCACAAGGAGATGTGGTCATTCACTCAAAGCTAGTATGTTTAAATTAGTTTCTAATGCACAAAGAGCAGCTGGATGTAAAATGATTCAGCACAGTTTCTATTCGCTCAAATTTTGTTGGGATCTGCACTTTGTTAGCTTGTTTGAGAGGCTGGTGCCCCAGTTTGAGTATTCCTGCAGATGCTGAAGCAGACAGTCAACAAAAGAGGATTAATGTTGGACAATGTTTCAAAAATGCTGAAATTTTACTGTATTTCTTTTTTAATTTTACATTTTTACCTCATACTTTTCAATAATGTCACTTTTATTTAACCCCAAAGTAAGTCTGTATACCAAAAAGGCCAAAAAGTGGGCTAATATATGACTACAGAATTTCCAGGCTGTCTATTATCTTCATCAACCACCATGATTGTAACACAGTAGGGTCAAGCTTTCTGTCAACACCATGCTACAGGAATAGTTTTAGACATGAATGTAAATATGATGATGTATTTTCTTGCCAAGAGTGTGATGAGAAGATTGATACGAAACAGATGAGCTTAGCACAGAAACTGGAAACAGAGGAAAAAGTTAGCCAGGCTTACACTTTCTCACTGTTCCCTGTCTTCATGCTAAGCTATGCTAACAGTCTCTTGTCTTTAGCTCATATTTACAGTAGACCTATAGAAATGAGGGGGGTATCAAGTCTTCCTAACTAACTCTTGGCAGAAAGGTGAAAGCTCAACAAAATCTCTATTTCTCTCAATTTTTATGTGCTTTCTATGCACATATTATTCTCATAATATCACATGCTGTTTTATTAAGACGAGCAATGTCAGGATGACCATTTTGTGGTATAACATTTTAATTTTCCTCCTGTTTGTTGAGAATTAAACATACGATGAACTACAGAGACCAAGAGACCCCATTCAGGCCTTCCAACTTATCTAACACTGCTGTGCATGAAACATCAAGGGCAATGTATATCTGCTTGTTTAACCGCGTCTCCACTGACCCCCTTTATACATAGGTGACATAAACCCTCCTGCCTTGCTTTAATCCTGTTTGACAGACCTAAAGCTCAGACTGTTGCCAGGATTCAGCAGTGGAATGAGACCAGCAGGTCACAAATAACCCTAAGTCCCGTCTAGACAGGAGTGCTAATGGATGGTAACACCCTGCGTGTGCAGACATATGCCCAGCCACATGATTAAGAAATTATTTGTGAAAGAGTCAAGCTGGAGAAGCAGAGTTATGATGTGAACATTTTTTGCTCTTCTAGTCTGTGGTATTCATTAACGGTGACAAGTGTTGCATTTGCTAGCATAATGTCAAAGCTAACAGCTAGGTATGGAAACTGTTCTGTTGTACACTGCACAGACTAAAAAGCTTCAAGTAAGGAGGCTACATGAGTATGCAAGGGTGGTAGATTTGCTTTCATTTTAAAAGAAGGACTGATGCTATCTTGTTATTGCAGCATTGCAGGTGAGGAATCTGTAAGTAGGCTTTAAAAAAAAATATATTTATTTATTATTATTATTTATTTTATACTTTCAGAAGTGCTGCTTAAACCATTTGTCAGCTAACTGATATTCTGAACTGAAATTCACTTTACTGAAATTAAACTTTAACTCCCAGCTTCTCAATCTGAGGATTTGGTGTTTTCTTGTTTTATTTTTTACCATTTACTTGTTTTTTGCCTTTTTAATTTAATTTTTTTTTTTTTTTTTACAGTATTTACAGAATAGAGTCAAAGATTGAATGAAAACATACTCGAGATGAACTGATAATAAAAGTAGTCATAAGTTGCAGCTGTAACTTAAAAAAAAAATTATATATATATATATATACAGTAATCTCTAATTGCAGAACCCCCTGTACACAAATTTTTTCCAATACCTGGAATGGTTGTAAAGATGCTGTGCTGGTGAACTCCATCCTATAAAAGCCCAAGCATTTCATCACATTTTAGCATCTCGTCATCGCATATGTTTTTCTTTTCCAGTATTTTAAATCTGTTAAACTAAAGAGGAAGATGGAAAGAGAGTAAAGAGGGAGACGTGCAGTAACAGTCTCTTTGCTGAAATGAACTAGGAAGCCACATCTTGGTCCACTAAATGTGGCCATTTCTGCAAGATAGCCACAGTAAGTTAATAAAGGACTGAATATATGGTCCTCTAGATTCTGAAAGCACTTCGGCATCAAACAATTTCTGCATTTTTCTACCTTTTATTATCAATTTCTGCAATACATTGTTAACAAAAGAACAAAAAAATCGCAATGCCTGTTGTTTACCTTGTTATTTTTTCTCATGGTGCAATGTGGTGAAATGCAGAGTTAGTGCCAGTAGTATTGTCTTACCAGATTTATTATGCAGCCCTATTTATTTTTTTATTTATTTTACAATGACACCCCTGTGCACACTTAAAATCATCATGCCATTTCCATGCAGAGGAGGGGGGTGGCACAGCCATTGTGCTTTCCTTTGTCTGTTCCCTGAGACACCCCCGCCTCCATTACTATGATAGCAGAGGAGACGGGAGGAAGGAGAAGAAAGTAAATTGAAAGCCATTGTGTGAATGCTTTCTGGAATACGTCCCGCGGCACATATTTAAATCACCCTAAATGGAGCATCCAATGATCTGTAACTGTGCAGAGGAGAGTGACTCAAACAGCTCCTGCCTGCCCTCTTTCATTAGCAGCTTATTAAACCTGAATGGAAACTCACAGAGTGCCACAGTAAAATCTCCTCAAGCGTCAGACAAATGCAGCTAAATACGCTGTCATTCTGTCAAGAGCTCACTGTAATTTTAGGGAGATGCAGAGGATTTGAGGCTTCAGTGTGACACTTACTTTTTACTTGGATATAGTTCTATTGAGGCACTAGAGGCCACGGTTTGCTGTTTCATTCATTATTCACCAGCTGTGTTTTAGCTGAGTTCAAACACACACTCTGGGATTTAGAACAGCTGGGTGAAAAACAGCAGGAGGTTAGCAGGAAAATACACTGAATATCTAAATATTTGTTAAGAAAGAGGAGAAAAAAGTGATTTCTCACCCGGATCTGATCTTTTTACTGCTTTTTTTAAAAAAATCAAGAACCATATGATCAGTGTCCCACAAACATTTTCTATTCCTAGAAGGAATGAATGGGGAAAAGCCGCACTTTGTCGTCTCTGTCAGCTGCAGTGTGAAGCTCACAGCTCAGTGTGTGTCAAGGGACAACAGCTCAGAAGATGAAGCGGGAGGATGGAGGAAGTGTGTATCGTATTACCTATGTGTTGCCTGGTGGTCTGTGCGTGCACAGGAACAGAGATGACAGCCACTGACACCGGGTGCATGTGCTCTCCTGACAGCTTCAGATGCTGCAATGCAGAGACTCAGAGAGGAGGAGAGGAGGAGGACACAACTACAGGTGCACGCTGACACCAGTAACTCTCATTCTGCAGTGTAAATGACTATTATTAGACAATCTCACACTGACATGATTCGATGAATATTCAGAATGCATGAGTGGTTCTAGGTAATTTCCACATGCTGTGAGGAGAGATGTTCTAGTTCAGCTGGTGACGGGAGGACGTGCAGTACGATATGTAATAAAGAGGTTACGGTGTCAGAATATTTCCCTTTAGTTTATTCACATTATGCTCTCAAAGTTCTTACATTATCAAATATAAATGATCATTTAATTGCACAATTATTTGTCACATGCTGTGCAGCCAAACTTTATTCCCAAAGTTCACAAAGATGTCAGGTAAAATTTGAGAGAAATGTGTGTAAAATTCTGCAGAAGTAAGTATAAAACATGAAGACTGGGTCAGAACTTTTCACACAATGTAATTAGATAATAAAGTGTCAGTGAAGATGGAGCAGGTGAATATGGTGCATATTTAATATTGGATTAAAATGGAAAAATAAATCAAGCTTAACCACGCAGCTTTCTTTTCTTTACTGTTGTATCTCTTTGTTGAATTTTCGCACCTCAAGTTGATCGATTCATCCTAAAAACAAATCCGACTGCAGCCTCAAAATGTTTTTATAATACATTTATTCCATACGGAGAAGACAGAATAACCAAAACAGAACAACAACAGCAACAAAAACAGAGACAAAAGACTGATAGTTTGGGAAAGCTTTTGATACAAATGTGTATAACTGTAGCATGTGGCCAATTTATATATGTCAATTACAGAAAAAGTCAATTAAATCACAAGCACACAGGTGTGGGTGCTGCAACAAATTCAAGGTAGAAAACAAATATAAGATTTCACAAGGGGAAAAGAGCACTTATTTGGGTTTATGTTTTGCGTATCTCTTGTTTTTGCCACATATACCATAAAACACCAACAACAACAACAACAACAACAAAAATGTTGGAAAATAGTAAAAAGATTGTGCAAGAACATTAAAAATCAACAAACTCTGCAGCAGCATGTGAATTCCTAATTAAAAACTGAAATATGTACCAACAATCAGACAAGCAGGAATGCTTTTCACATCATGAGTAACAATAGTTCATGTGCATAATATGCAATAACAATAAACTGGGCCATTACACAAATGATGAGTGCTGTAAGCACAGTTTGGTTTGGAGCATGTATAAATAGTGAGTGTGCTGCTGACTGAATTTAATACATTTCCAGCCAATAGAAATGCAAGTGTGCATCCTGTGAGACTCGTGGCTTATAACTTGCCTTCAGGCAGGAATCAGGGCCGCTCGGGGAACAAGAGTCAGTCTTTTACTCTGCACCAAGAAACAAACATCGGGCTCATGTTTTTATACCAGAAGTAGGTTGCTTCCTCTAATCTGCCCAGTAACAGTTATGCAGTGTGCATATGTATGTTACTGTAGTGTGTGTGTGTGTTTGCGTGTATGAGGTTTGGTTGTGTGCAAGCATGCATAAGTGTGCACGTTTGCATGTGCAGCCAACAGTGAGTGGGCTGAGGGGAGTGGAGGAGGAGGAAGAGTGGGAAGAGTAGGAGGAGGAGGCCAGTGGTGAAAGCTTCAACAAAAGCTAAAGATAGCACAGTGCTCGCAGGCAGTCAATGAAGCTTAGCTTTCCCTGTCAAGGTTACACACACACACACACAAACACACACACACGCATGCATGCACGCAGGACCACAGCAAAGGCCGAAGAGTTGCATGAGAAGCCCTTTATCACCAAAAAAAGTCAAAAAGCTGCCAGAGATAATGTGCAATATTGTCCATAATGCTTTACTGTAATGTTTAGATTAGACCTGATCCGTTGAAAATGTTCAAAATTTTTATTTATCTATTTTTAAAAGATATTTTGGGGTTTCTGTGCCGTTATTTGATAGGACAGCAGAAGAGTTGGACAGGAAATGGGTAGAAGAGAGAGGGAATGACATGCAGCAAAGGGTCATGGGGTGGAATCGAACCCCTGGCCGCGGCAGCAAGGACACAGCCTCTGTAAATAGGGTGCCCACTCTACCAACTGGGCTACCTGGGCACCCCTGAAATTCTATATTTATGATATGAGACAGAGTTTGATGCCCTGCAGGATGCAAAAGTTGTGGTGTCAACCTGGTAAATGTGGCATGGCAGCAGTTAAATCAGTTAAATCTTTTTACTTGACCTGTAACATCCACATATCTGCAAGTTAGTAAATCAAAATTTACAGTTTTAAATACACATTATGATTTGTTGTAAAGTCTTTCAAAAACAAATCCTGCATGTTGTGTATATGGTGTTGCAAATAGTGGCATCAAATCAAAACTCTTGGCCAAAAAGAGACTATTTCTTTAAAAAGTAATAAAATATCCATCAATATTTGGAGAAAAAAGACAAAAAAAGACAAAAAAAAAAATCAGGCTCACAAAAATTAGCATTATCCAGATGAACAAAGAAATCAACACATAGGTAATGTATATCCTTAGCTTTTAAAAGCAGGTCATAGTTGTGGATTTACACGTTCCGGTGTAATCAGATTATTGGAGGGCAGCATGTGAAAAGTATTCAGTCGTTGTGATATAACATGATCTAGCCAGCGAGCTTACATAAGAACTGCTGGACAGATCATATTTGTTCAGCTCCCCTGATCTAATGAAACGGAAAAAGGAGTTGATTGTTCAACAAATCGGTAATGAAACAGAATTACATGGGAATTTATTGAGTTATACGAGTTATATGTAACATTAGCCTCAAGTCCTGGATTCACAGGAAGCCTCTTTCCTTGAAACCTGCATCAGGTGATTAGTGAGTGCGGCCTGTCAGCTAAGACAAACAGCTCGCCTTGTCTTTATACCCTCAGACTTTCTTCCTGGGGGTCATTATTCGATCCCGTTTAAACACTGATTACCTAAGACAACACAGAGCAACTGTGGTTATCACATTATCACTCTGTTGTTGAAATAACACGAAGCCTAATCACACTTTGACAAAGAGGCCATTGTGAGTAAAACGCAAACACGCTGGCTGTAAATCGCTTTTCAGAAAATGGGAGAAATCCTTTCCTCAAACATGCCACTCTGCTCATAAGACTGAGGTTTATTTGTGGTGGAAAGTGAGTGTGAGTGTTTGCTGTGGAAGGAGAATGTTATCGGGTTTCCCAGATGTTAATGGGTTAAGCACCGACCAGCCTCATAATCACTATGAGCTTGTACGCAGCACATTTTAGTGAGTTATGGAACAAAGTAGGTTATGAAAGCAGAATCCAGTTAGGGTTAACTCCAGTCCGTTTTACAGGGTATCTGCACAATATGATGGACCTTACTAAATAATGCATTCATGAGCCTTAATTTAAAATGTTAATAATTTATATGATTTAAGGGGAAGGAGGCAAGAAGGGTGACATGGCGGACAGCTTGGGAAAAGGGTTAAATAGAGAATCGAGGAAGAACAGAGACTGAGGATTGAATTCACACAAACCTACTGCACCAGCCAGTCAGTACGTTTACATGCAAAGATAAGCTGAGCTATGATTTACAGCTCGATTAGGCCATTTAATTGGACTACTGTCTTTGTTCCAGTATACAAGAGCTGAGTGAGAATCAATTTATTGCTCAACTCCACTACAGGAGGTGGGGATATATCCTGTTCAGCTGGTTGCTGTTGGGCTTTCTTCCGGTTAGCCAAACAAGCTACAAACAAATTAGCAAGTGGCTGGCGGAATTTATGTTGAATGGTGAAAACATGGACAACTTTACAGCGCTGTACGCTTTGTACTTATGCTTTACTTAAGGCACAAATCCAATGCACGCTTCCCTTTGTGCTTACGGGATTCTTGTTTTCTTCCTGGCTTTCCTCTACAAATTTATACTGTTTGAGTTCCTGGTCAAAGACCATTGTGGGAACTATCGATCATGCGCAGAACGCTTAGGCCAGCGCGGGTCCGGTAGTGGCAATATCCATGCAGGAGTAAGTCGACTCTCAATTGCATTATGTGGGTGTGTTAGCTCCACTTTGAGAAATTTGATTTATTATGATTTCAGTTGGACTAACTTGTTTACATGCTTTTTAAAAGTCCAGTTTTAGTAGGACTAACACAATAAATCGATTTTCTCTAACGTCATGCAAACACACTGAGTGTAAATACATGTCATTGTCTTTTGTCAACATCAGCCACATCAGTTGTATAAACCCCCACCATTTTTCCCAAAATAGCTTTATTTATGAGATATCGTGTTTGTTTACTTTTTGTGCATATTCAATCAACGTTACAGAAAGTAGCTGAAAATGTGTGACGTTAGTTAAAAAGAACATCTGTGTCAAAATCTGTCTTCACGCTAACATTCAAGCTAGAAGGGCAGCACTTGTAAGGAACTACTTTTCCAGGCAGAATAACTTTTGTCTCCATGGCTCCCGGCTCCCCCCTCTCTCTCACTCAGTGATTTTTGACCAAATAAATACAGACATTCTCTTTAGAAGGGTGAATTACCTATACTAAGCAAATTTCATGAGTCCTACAGTGTTTTTATACCCTGTTTTAACATGAATGGTAGTGAATGGGGTTTAAAAATGCAGCCTGACATCTTCTAAAGTATACACATGATCGAATTTCAACAACATTTTTAGAAGATAGGAGCGATCTCTGCTAATGGTGAGGAGTCAAATATAGACTGATGTGGTCCTTTAGTCCTAATTAATTAATAAAGAAATTCACGGTCAGACAAAGGGTTAGGCTGCTCCTTCACCAAGTCACATCAGGAAGGCGCAGCCTGCCCAGACTGAAAATGACCTCCCCTGAAAGAAAAATACCCGAGGTCAGAACTTAATCTCTCAACTGTGAGATTAATGTGGGCACAGAGTGACCACCCAGAATAAGCACTGAGAAATCAGCAAGGCCAAACTCACCACCACACTCCAACTAAGAGTGTTCACAGGCATGTTCGCTCACTGATTAAAAGCACAAAGAAATGCATGTAAGCAAACACACGAAAGTATGGCATATTCACAAATACTGCACCTTGTGCACTGCAATTATGGTTTCATTATTCTTACACACTAATACTTTACATTCCTTTGATCTCCATCCAAAGACATCAGCATCCGTTTACACTCCTCCCCTGAAGTTTAATCAAGGTGGCTAGTCAGGCAGATGGTTATACCCATCACATTTTACAACTGTTGTTTTCTCCTCCTATAGAAAACGTCTATTGTTATTTTCCCTCTGACATAAGACAAATAACCTTCTACTGACAGGCTACAAAAGCTTCTGGCTAAAGCTGGACTGAGCAGTGGTCACTGTGAATAAAAGGAACTCAGATTGATTGAGACGCACTGATTCTGGTATGAAAAGAGCTCTGGGCTAAAAGGCATCACGTGCAGATATGCATTACAATAGAGAGAGCATGTAGAGAGGCAGCTTCAAATGATAGAGTACAGCACATGGAGGCCATCTGGAGAATTCAGCAAAAGGATGCTGCTGGGAAGACATCTTGCGTCTAGAAATGAGATTTCAATCACTGTGCTTTCTGACCTCCAAAGGAAGCCACTCTGCTGCACCCCACCCTCCCTGTTTTTGCTCCGACTTGCGCTTTAATGCATTCTTGTTCTCTCTTTAAGTCCAGTTTGCACCAAAGATTCGCGGCATTACAGGGAAAGTTGCAGCGGTGTTAACTGGTCCGTCTCAGCTCGCCTCAAGCCAGCTGATGGCAACGCCTGCAACTCAACTTTTCAAGTCGACAGAGGCCTGTTTTAGAGCATAAGGCACGTCACTTAATTCAACAACCAATCAGCTCATAGCGACATCACCTGTCACTAAGAAATGCAGTGTGGAGCAGCCAATAGGAAAACTTGCTCTTGTGAATTCAGAGCCAAGAAGGGGTAGAAGTCTAGTGTTCTTTCAGACCACTTAAATTACAATAGACTGAAAGATTATTATGGGATTTTCGCCTGATGAAACGATGAACTGCCTACCCCAGCTTTAAATATTTTCATGACCCACTGGTCTAGAATATTCCTTGAATTTAACAACAAACCTGAAAACCATCAGAACATGTGGCTGTGTTTTAACTTGATGACCCCTGAAAAAATGCAAACATACTGGTGTTCCAGTGATGAGAGGAACTTCGATCTTGTCTTGGTCATAGTATTAGAGAGCGTAATCCATGCAAATTCAAAGGAGACTGCAGTCCTTGTCTTGACGATGACATGAAATGCAAATGTTTTTGCCCACTGGATGTGTACTGGGAAAAAAATACCCACATTAAAATTTATATGCATAATAAGAAATCTATTCACATGTTGATAGTGGGTCCATATTCAATTTGCCCTGCTAGTCTAAAAACCACTTTCCCAGTCAGAGCTGTTTTTAGCCTCTGGGAAAGATTTGAAAATGATTACCATTCTCCTCTTTCTGCATAGATTTGTAGGTAACAAATGCAGGGAAGGAAAACAATATTTAGCCTCTTACAGTTCTCTCCACAATTATTGAAGAAATTCATGTGCGACCCTTACAGTCATATTATAAATTAGCACTAACAAACATAACCAGTGGTCTCATACATCATATATTCAGTCAGCATTTGCATAAAATGAATCATACTTGGGCAAATTTAAAATGATGTCAGTAATTCTTTCTGCAGATTCAAAGTGGGACTCAGATGTCTTTGCTCAGCCACTGAAAGACTCCTCGCAGGGTTTTTTATACTAAGGTAACAAAGATTAAAAAAAAAAATCAGATATTAGCCAAAATAAGATTATTTTAAATCAGATTTGAGTCAGCAATGTAACTCCTCTGCTCGTCTGTGGTAGCTGATTTGCAGAAGGACTCAGGTGGCGGTCGTTCAATTAATGGCTCATGCAGCATCATGATGCAGAATGTGGAAAGGGGAACTGTCAATAAAAATGCTTCTAAATCAATGTTAACTCTTGACTTCTCTCAGCCAGATGGGGCTCAGGATGGCCCCCACAGACCCCCCCGCAAATGTATTCTGCATTTTAATGTTACATTATCACAGCATTGCCTGCTGCTGTCCATTCTTTTTGAATGGGCAGTAAAACAGGACTCATTAGGAGTAGATTGTAAAGCAAAACGTCACAGCTGATAAAAAGATCATAAAAAGCAAATTTTAAAACAGCTGCAAATGAGGATGATACAAACTTTTAGGCCTACAAATACAGTTCATGGTAATACATGCTGGCTTTGTAAAACCCCTCAGAATTAGAATAACTTCACTTTTCATGAAGCTCCCATATAGTTATTGTTGCTTGGCTTTCCATTCTCACCTCACTAACAATGATTTTTTTGTTGTTGTTTCAGACAGGAAGACAAAAACAGCTCCTGCATGCATCAATAGTGTTTTTAGCAGCAGAAATGAGCTGCTAATATTAGCCAAAACTCTGATAGTATCCAGGATTGGCATCCCAAAAGTGTCCAAATACTACATGATGTTTGTAACAGGCATTTTTGAAAATAACCTGTAGTCTTACTACTCATTGGCCTTGGAAGAAACGCTGGGTTAATTGTGTAGGGAGCTAGCTAGCTAGACGAGCTAATGATTGCAGCAAGTTATAGAAGATATGTTGTTGAATCTGTTCATCGCCACTATGCTCTTTTTTGTTTGTTTGTTTGTATGTTTTATGACGGCTTAAAATAGATAACATCTTTCAAACTCTTTACCAAGTAGCTAATGCTATTACTGGCATGTAGAGTAATCCAGAGTTTGGCAGGTCTACCGCTATGTTTGCTCACCTATAATTAAACATGTTGAGGGTTTTAGTGAACAGTAAACTGAAGTAGACCTGATGAAATATAATTATTGGTTTCAGTTTAAGAATTTAAAGTGCTGTTCCCCCTAAATGGATGTGTTACACTTTACAGTAGCTAATTATCTGAGATCAAATTATTGTGTATAACTGAAACAGTGCCAAGTTCTGTTCATTTACCATCAAAAATGTTTGATGTAGATCTAGATTACAATGAACACACATACACTCACAAATATACACAGGTGTGTGCACAACAGGGAGCTCAAAATTCATTCCACAAGATCTGTTGTTGCCATGGTATTGCACTGCATCTCCTTACATTGCCATGGAAACACAAAAATGATGACTGGCATGGGGCTTGAAGTGAAGTGGGTCAAGAGCTTTCAAGTTATGTCAAGTCAAACTAAATTTATTAATACAGCACTTTACAAGATAGAATATGTCAGTGGGCTTCACAGTCCAACACCACCAGCAAACGAACACAGTCCATTTTTTCTATCAGAGCAGAGCCAAAAAAAAATCTCACCAAATTCTTCAGCACACAGAGAGAAAGGATTGCAGGATTAATCCATGATTGGACAGCATCTTTAACATGTTGTCTTTTTATTGATCCACTTTAAGTAACTTACAAACACTCCCTCTCTTGAAATGTAGTTGTGTAAAGTGGCACTAACATAATATTTGAAAAAGTTAACACAACCTACATACCAAAAAACTTTAAGTTAACACAATTTTACAGGGAAAAATATGTGAAGCTAAATGTAATATAATGGGATAGATGAGTACAACCTTTTTAATCAGTAATGGTCAGCAAACATTCATTCTCAAATAATTTATACCGGATCCTTCTTTTTTGGGCCACTGGCTGCACATGACTGAATGCACCTGAATTGTTATGAGGCATTAACCTACTTTATAGACCTCTCATAAGGGCTTTCACTCCCAAACACATTTCTATTGTATGACTACCTAAATATATCTCACTATGATCATTTTTGTGTATTACTTATTTTTCAGTGCGTTCACTCATGTAATTATTGTTTGATCAAACTGCCCCTTACTGAGCCCCCTTAAATGACAGCTTCACATGTTTAACTGTACCAGTTTGTTGATTTGATAGAAATGTAGCTCCACTTTGTGGTTGCATGACAGTATGCACAATGCAGCTTAGCTGTTTTAGCTCACAGCAAAGTGTATTCACTGAAGTGAGACCATAAATAATACAGATCTTTGTCCTGCAGGAAACAGCACAGAATCTGCAGAACACAATAACTGCAATAAAATAAATAAATGAAAGAATAACTATGCCTGTAACAGTGCCAGAAATCAGTTAAATCAGAAACTCAAATGCAAAATCAAAAACATTTTAGCTGTTCTAGGAGTTGCATTAACATGACAAGATACAAACATTTAAAGGAGCTAAAAATAGCCCTCCTGTCCCAGTGAAGAGTAACATCATCACCACAGTGCTGAATGTACAGC
>JAPQLA010000014.1:36409-46650 GCA_029822935.1 Naso vlamingii
TAATATAGGAGAGTAAAATAAAAGTGTAAAAACATTTAAATACTTCTATTATAAATACTTGTGTTAGGTACTAAATGTATCTTCACACATCTGCAAACTGTTCATATCCTCTTAGTGTTGTCTGTTAATTAATG
This sequence comes from Naso vlamingii, assembly GCA_029822935.1. Taxonomy (NCBI): domain Eukaryota; kingdom Metazoa; phylum Chordata; class Actinopteri; order Acanthuriformes; family Acanthuridae; genus Naso; species Naso vlamingii. Next base: position 36,544 of record JAPQLA010000014.1, read on the forward strand.
TCAGGCCAGACACACACACTTTACCAGTCTGATATAGTTTGTTTGGTTGTAGCTACTGCACAATTCTACCACTAGGTGGCGGCAAATCCCTGTTCAAACTCTCCATATGAAACAGCAGGAAGGACAAGTGACAAAAATAGAGCTACAGGGAGAAAAGAGAGGGAGAATGAAAGTCAGAGGGGAGAGTGACATCAAAAGTGGGAGCAGGGCGACAGAGAAAAAGAGGAAGCTTTCCGAGTGTTGATGCAAATGCTAGTTTATGTTTCACAAGACTGGATCGACACACTTGGGATGAACAAGTCACACAGTGGGGTTTCTGTTGAGGTTCCTCTCTTTTACCTTCTGCACTGGTCTTTTCTCTTCATGGTCCCTTGCACAAGCAATTATTGCAGACCAGCTGTGTGGTCCCCGCTGGGCCCCGGTGAACCAGGGACCTCCTCCCTCCCTGCCTGCTCGGGCTCAATTCAAACAATCGCTACAAGCTGAGAATTTCAAGCGAGAAAGCAGCCGTATCATTACTGTCGAGGCTCAGAAAAGCAGACAATCGAATCATTTGTTAAAAGAATTTTCTACTTAAAGAAAGAAATGGCACCTAAACTTCCAAACTTTCACATTCAGAATGTCTGATGAAATGTGCCAGGTCCAGCATTCACGAGGGGTCAGGAAGTAGCTCCTGTAAAATGGAGGGATTATGTGTTGCAGCAGGTTATTGGTCCCTCTCTGCAGCTTATGTGCAGGAATCCAGGATGCGTTTTTCCAGAAATCTCATCAATAACAGCAGTGGGCTCTGTGTGATGAAGTGCCATTTATTTCAGCTATGTGCAGCAGCAGCGTTTTTGTTTTTTTTTTTCCTGTTTTGCAGCGTGGAAATGTTTATAGCCGAAGCCGGAATCAAAGCAGACGAGTTCCTGGGTTCAGTAACAGTGCAGTCACATGTTGGCGACACTTTAATTAGTGGCTCATAGGAAGGATGTTTAAATTCAAGATGGATTTGGTTTCAGGTTTGTCTCAGATGTTATTACATTTCAAGTAAAAGTGAATTAAAATGTCATGTTTTAGCTTAAAACTTACTTTGTTTTTCAAAGATGAAAGTGTGCAGTGAATCATTGTCTCGTTCGTACAAATCTCACATGATCTCAGGCTCGCTCATCATGTGTGCATAATTTGAATGGAAGCTTATGCTTATACTTGTTTATGGAGAATTGATTCATTGGTGAGAAAGAGGATATCCACTCATTTTTTCCTTGATGAGCTTGAATTTTTCTCCTATTGTCTCACTAAATAAAGCTATCGGTTGCCTTTGAAACTTTTATTGCTAGTTGACTCATTATCCTGTTTTCTTCAGGCTTTATGAAGTCCAGTGAGTTTATTTTCAAGCTTCCCAAAGACACTTGCATTTTCTTTTCTTTTTCCCAGCAATTTTGGGTTCATTAGACAACTTCAGATATAATTATGGTTGTTAAATACGCTTCCTTATAATCCTCCGCAGCTTTTTTTTTCACATGGACCACTGAGCTTTCATCTTTCTCCCATTTTAATGGCTTTATCAAATAAAAAGCATATGATGCTCTCTTTAAATCCTCATCCTAATATCCCTCATTTAGAGGATGGAGAGGGTGGAGAGGCAGCAGGGTGAAAAGGGAGAAATGCACATCTGTGGTGCAGCGCTAATTATTAGGAAATTTCGAGAACAAGGGAAGAAAGGGAGAAAGAATGGGCTCTGGAGCTGAAGGATCCTCAGATCCTCTTCCAAGTGCCTGTGCCCGTGGTGGTGTTACTTGTTTAATCTTTCTACCTAAAGACCTTTTTTTTTTTTTTTTTTACTGCACTTGCTGTATGTGTTTAGACATCAAACTCACACAGATATAAAGATAAAGCTGCCATGTCAAGCCCAAGAAAAGACTGTCGACAAGTACTTTTAAAAAGTTTTTTAAACAGCAACAGAAATCAGCTGAATTGCTTTGATTTGAATAATGATGGGAAACACGTAATAGGAACCAGTTGATTGCTGTGAAAGGAACAATGTCCTAAATGCAATAAAACAAAACATCTTCAGAGAGAACTAATTGAGCTGTGGTCTTAGAGTGACATCGAATACTCGTGGAAAGCTGGCGTTGTTAAAACACAGGCCTCGTCTTCAGCTTTAAAACAGATTTTTCAGCCACGCTAATTGCAAAGAGCTGCACATTATCAGCCGAGTGTCACCAGAAGTACAATATGTTATTGCATATTCCCCAAACCATCAACATAACATATCTGTTCATTACAAACATGTATGTGCAATAAACTGTGTTGCACGCTCTGTGTGTGTATGCAATTGTTCTTGCTTGTTACAGGAATTGTATTTGAGTGATACATTTTCTTTAATCAGCTCCAGATGGGCTGTACCACTCAATTAGCATCACCTGCTCAAATTTAACGGCCTCATATTCATACCACAGAAACCACTCAAGCTTTATACTGTAGCAGTGTACACTTCATTAGGATTGTTACTGCTTTTTCTTTAAGGCTCAGTTTAGGGTTTTTTTTAGTGTTTTTTCAGCCATTCAGCCATTTTCATACGAAAAAGCACGCATGTACAGCTTTTTAGCTTTTTAAAGGAAGCAAACTGACATCCTGTTCATGAGAAATCATAAAACCTCACTCAAGTTGTTAAAAATATATGCACACAAGTGAAAAAATACACCTTATATATTCTGACATCATATTCAGTTTAAGCACACACTGACAGCACAAGATCCACCCAGTTTATGTTGGAATCCGTCTCAGAAGCATGCCAACCAAGGTTTCCTTGCAGTATTTACACACACATGCAGTTCAACTCTGAGTGATTATGCTGAAAGTTAAAAAATTTTAACCTCTGTGGTTTTCTGTTTCTGGTGATTGAAAATTGCAAGTCAGCACTGTCTGAGAAAATGAATGCGGACCTTTGTGTAGTCATGCACGAAAGATGGCACGACTGTGTGAAATACCCCGGCAATCATTGGAGGTGGGAATAATGGGAATGATGGCAATGGAGGTGATCGTCTGAGCTTCAAAATTGGTCGAATGTAGGAGAACGCCTACAGTCTGGACTGAGACTATCTCCCATTCGTGCCTACATGGATGATACGACCACCCTGACCACAGCCACTGCGTATATCAAGCGTTTGTTTGAAAAGCTTCATGCCACCATAAAATGGGCAAGGGTGAAGTTGAGACCCAGCAAATCCTGCAGCATATCCATCATTGAAGGAAAACCAGTGGACTTGAGAACTAGAAACTAACACAAAAACAACTGCAGCATCGCAGAGGCAGTCAGACTGGACTTGACCTAATTTCTTTGCGTATGACAGCTTTTTTCACTTTTTTTTTTTTGAAAACCGGATTTGATATTATGAGAGTCTATTCAAATATGCTACAGCTTTATATAAAAAAGGTAAAATGTCAGTTTATGGCCTGTCTGGTGTCATGGTCATGTCTAACATTGGTAGTAACTGGGAAAACAAGCTAATGGGTTTACTTTAGGTACAGATGATCTTTAAATCCAAAATAAGACTGCATGCCAGTCTGTCATCCACGATAAAGAAAATGGATCACTCAGTGATCCATCCACTGCTGATGTTAACCACTTTCTGAACGTTCAAGATGCCAATTTCTACCAAAAAGGGATCCATATGCTCCAATAAATGTGCTAAGTTGTCTAAAATTGACTTTGGGCCATGAACTTATCAATCACCCCTCATATCTACAGAGCATGAGACCATTTCTTTACCAAACATCTCTCGTGTGGTCATGCTTTGTGAAAAGTTGCAGGAAAGCAACATTTATGCATAAAGCAAAGACTGGACTTTCTCAGGAAGCTGCACATTGGGTGGGCTTGAAGCTGACAGCAAGCTGCAGCACCTTCACATGACGAGCTGAGGCATGAGCTCTTTTAATGCTGCTGCTTTTAATTAGCCTTTATTGGATTAAATACATGAGGTGGATTATTCTCACATGCTTGTTATCTTGTTTTATTAATCTTGTAAAAAAAAAACAAAAAAAAAAACCTCACAGTTGTGAGGGATTCATCTAGCCCTGAAAATAACCCACTATATGAGTTCTTGCAGGCACACAGCAGCTGAGCCTGTTTGTACTTTCATGCTTAATTAGCAGAACTTGCAAAGTATTCTGGGAGATTTTGACAGTCAGGAAGAATGTACAGCCTTAGCACCGGATTTTTCATTCGCCATCTTCATATATCACAGACTACTTCTGCTGATGCTTTCAAAGCTGGGTTTAAGTGGATATTTTTTAAAGCTTGCAAAAACACTTTTCAGTCATTACTTGGCAACAGATAGTGCAACACTGAAAAAGCTATAATGCACTCTATGTTATAACAAGAATATATTAAAGTGTACATGAATGATGACGAGAGCTCTGTATAAAGTAAAGTAATTTTACAAAGCTGTTAATGGAATAGCTCTAAATATTGGCAAGTAGTCATTTGCTTTAATGCTGCATGTAAAAGAAGAAGATTGATAGCATGATCATGTTTGTATGCCAAAGCTTAGAGGTTAGCCTAGCCTAGCATAAAGATTCAAAGCAGGGGGAAACTGTAATAAAAAATCTGGCCTATCAACACCTTTAACTTGTTTCTTTATTCTGTAATGTGAAAATAACAGTGTGGTTTTGTTTAGTAATTTTGCACTGAGGTTGAGGGAAACAGCAGTTGTGCTAATTAAAGACAAAAACTCTGGTTTGTTAGCACTACTGACCCATAAAACCAGATATTATGAATTTTATGTCACTGTTTGTACATAAAATTAAAGAAACAAGCTGTTAGTGATCTTCAGAGGTGTCTGTATACTTCTGAAACTTTGAGAGAGCTAAGCTAACATTAGCTATTGCTCTTTTCCTAGCCTTTATGCTAAGCTAGGCAAACAGCATCATGGCTCCAGTTTCATATTCAAAGCACAAGCATGAAAGAGAGGTGGTGTTAAATTTCTCATCTAACTGTTGGAAAGAAAGTTAATAACCATTTATACTGAAATAAATAAAATGCATGTACACAGTATCATAGGAGCTTTTTTTTTTTTTTTTTTTTTTTTAGACAAAATAAACAGCACGAGACAAATAACTCCCATTATACAGTGTACTTAGACCAGGGTCTATGATGTGTGTTTTTGGTGAGGAAGAGTTAATCTACTTTTTCTATATTGAGTTTAAGACAAAAAGGAAGAGAGACAAACAGTCTTTCATCTGCCTAGCCTCGGGAACAGCGTTAATTACCCTCTTTGCTTCCATGTTGGGTTCACAGGTTATATTTAGTCATTTTATGGCACAGCTGTTTGAATGTACAGCTCAGACTGAAGAGAAGGTACAGTATGTGAAGTACAGAAAGATGGGAGTGCCTGAGTCAGCAGAGTGCTGCCTGCTAGCTTGAGGCCCTTTGACAGACAAAGAGAGTCTTACAACCCTGCAACTAACCAACTATCATTGCTGTATGCATAAATTATAAATTGTTTTTTATTTTCATTTTTTATTTATTTATTTATTTATTTATTTTAAACCCAATTCATCCCAGGAAGAAGGAATTGTATGTTTAGGCGATGATTAAAAATCTTTTCGGCGGAGGTACTTCTCTGTGGATACACACCTTGGATGCTGCCTTTGAGGTGTCAAAATAGTTGTAGCCTTAAGGCTAACATAAGGCTAAACTACATGGTGTTTAATGGTTGAAGAAAAAGTTCTACACTTTGAAAATGCACATCTTTGCTTTCTTAGCAAGATGAAATAAATGATCTCATATCTGTCAGCCAATTAGCTACAGCCAGCAGACGATTAGCTTAGCAAAAAGACTGATTGCAGGTGAAACAGCTAGCTTGGAACCCTCCACTGTGCTGTGCTGCAATCAGGACAATCACACACACCTGTCACTCTGCTCAAGCTGTAATTAGGTCAACCTGCTCACACCTGTTGCCCACTGATTTTGCCACTCCTTATGCTGCATCGCAGCCAACTTGAAACTTGAGAATTTCAGACCTCCTACCTGAGAAGTACATTGGAACGCCACTCAGTGTTGGAGTTTTGACTTATGAACTCAGGGCAAATCCATGTACCCCAACGTCAGCTGTCTGACATCACACAACAATATCAGCACCTGTGGAGGCTATGGAGGCACACATTGTAAATGACAAAAAATCAACTAAAAGTCAACTGCTGTCTTCGTCTATATAAAACTGTTCAGCATGTAAATCCTTGTCAAAATATGTCCCTAATATTATTGTTTATATTGTATAATATTGCTTATTTAAAAAATCTTTTTAATTGCAGTATAGTTTACCAGCAGTTTGTAATGTAGTGACAAAAGTTAATCGATAGCCTAAGATTTGTGTTAACAGATATGAATGTTCTATTTGGAAGTTGTGCTGGCTGTCCTGAAAAATTCTGACAAATTGTTCCCATGTACATGAATCCCATTGATACATTTAAATGTTTCTGGACCTGCTGTGATGTCGGGTTGCCAATGGTAGGCTTTTTTTCTGCTCGGTCAAAAATTGACCAAAACAGGGCCAGTTTTAGCTGATCTAAAAACATTTGTGTAGAAGTTGTGTTGTGAATAATTTGTTGGGTAATTTCTCGCATTGCTAAGAATAGCACCTGTGGCCGGCTGGCAGGCAGCGTGCTGGTGGTTAGCGGTGTGCTGAGAGGCTCAGGGTGGTTAGCGAGCAGCTTAGTATGGTCTCTGAGGTCCAGCCAGGCTAGTTCCCACAGTTCCTACTATTTGGCTGCAAGGCTGTTTTAATGGGCGTACTCTCTGTTTTGATTTTCTCTGAAAAGCTTTAAAACAAACAATGGAAATGGCTGAAGTCTGATTTACAACAGCCAGGCTTAAATCTCCCTTTTTCATGTGAGGGAACCACATAAAAGATCAGAGTGGAAGAAGAATCCCACTTTGGATTTTAAGGCTTATCTTATCTTGGCTTCAGTTCTGCTGGAGGAGTCGATCACCTCCCAGTGACCTCCTCTCTTCTGAATAAACCCATCGTGGCTGCCATCAGGCAAACAAATTGTACTCTTAATTATATTCTTCAGCGTCTTTTCCTGCTCTGACTGTCGTGTCCACATTTGTTAGAGCTATGTTTAATCTGGTGCATGAAAACAAGGGAAAATTTTACATTATATTCCAGCAATATTGTTCAGCTGAACAGTGATAAATTATTTTCATTATACACCCATGCACATATATGGTTTGGAAAGAATTGTGTGTGTATAAACAGTTGATAAATCAATTGTGCGAGCTGTTGAAAAGTGTGGAGAGAGTTAGCTCGGGTGTTCTCTACAGTGGGATATACGAAGTTACCCTGGAGCTTTCAAACATGTCCAAGGTCAGTTTGCTGCAATTGATCAACATTACAGCACCCTTTGTAGTTAATGCCGATTTTAGATTCTTCACACATGTTTAAATCGAGGGCAATTAGAGTGTAAGGACAAGAATGCATTTGTTTCCGATCAACAACAGCAACAGCAACAAAATATCTACTTTAGCAAACCTCTGCTTTATTTAAAATTACAGTAAATGGGTTATGTGAGGAATACAAATGCAAGGTCAGAAGAAAAAACATAATTATGTAGTGTTTTGAGATATAAGAAGCTGTGGGCTGATGTGCAGTGACATGTGACATTGCTGTGGTTCATGTTGTCTAATTTATAAGTGGGGCTAAATGAGTCCAGATGTGCAGCGGCATCAAATGCAGATATGATACAATCTTCATTTTTAAATCCACCAACACTGATAAATATCCGCATGTACACAGATGACCGCAAATTTTCCAGAATGTTTTGCTTTGTAACTTTATCTGTGCTCTTTAACTTTGATTTGTCCTGTCACAAGTGATACATTCTTGTCCTCTAGAAGCCTCATTTGTGGGAAGGAATTTGTCCAATTTGTTCTTAGCACACAGTGTAATGACAGCTTTTAAAACGGAATAACACTCAGGAATTTCTCAAACCACAAAGATGCTTCGGGGTATTTTTACTGATTCACATCAACAGAGGACATATCAACTAATTTCTAAAATATGCCCATATTTAACATGTTTTGCAGTAACTTCCGGTCCAGAGGGTGTGACTGTACTTTATGTGGCTTTGCCCTTTTGCACAGTTTATATGGAACATTTTGCATATTATTAAGAAATTGTAACAAGTGTCAGTTACAGTTCATGAATGATCTGTTGTATTCTAGGCAGGCTTAAACAACTTATATTAAAGCCGAGGTGTCTGGATATGTCTGGAAATTCAGCTTGCTGTAGCATGAGACTCCTAAAGGCTCATTTATGCTTTTCTGTCTGTGCTCATTTTGTCCGTATATCTGTCCATCTCCTGGAAGCTTATGGGTACAGACAAAACCTAGCAGTACAATTGGAAATCGTGGGGACGCTGTTAGGCGGTGCAGCCTACAGTTCAAGCAAAAACAATAAAGAGGAGTATTTTGGAAAAATGGCAGAACTTTTTGAGGAAAGACTGTGCAAGTTGGTACAGAATTACAGAAATATTTGTGATACCTCGCCCGGCACAGGGACAGACAACTCCAACAGAACAGCTTGGAAAGAAGAGATCGGACAGGAAATGAACGTCAGCTGAAGTGCAGCGAAGGAGAAGTGGAGGGCTGTGCAACACTGATTTGTTCACTGAGAGGCACCCTCTACTGGATTTACTGTATAACATCCATCCCAACGTAAGGTACACATTGAAGTACAAGGGCAGTGATGGTTATATCAATTACAACATACGGATCTGTTTTGGTATGTAAAAGGAGTATAAATGAGCCTGTGATTGGCCAAAAAGTGCCAGTTACAATCCTCGTTTTCAGGAGAGGTGTGGAAATCTAATATTCTCTCTTTTCACCTGAATTACAATATGCAAACACAAAAAATAAACCGCCTACCTCAGCTTTAATTCCATTCATCTGTTTTATGCACATTTTTAATTTGAGCATAAAAAACCTAAATGGAAACCTGAAATTTTTACTTGAAATACTGCAAAAAAGTCCTTAAACTTAAATGAGATGAAAAAAAAACTATTTGCAACATATTGCAGAGTCACAGAGATGTATTGCAACTCCTCTAAAGTCACGATAAAACTTCTGACTTTCACATTTCATACGGCTTACTGTTATAAATTCATAGGGTTTGATGTGGGAAGACAGAGAGCTGAACTTGAGCCCTCTTTGCATAATTGTGGTGGACACATTTTGAATAATTCAGCCTCTCAGACAGAGAGTTGAACACTGCAGAGTTTCAAACACAGCATTGTAACAATATCTCGTTATCTACTCTCACTGGCCTGTTATTGTGTCGGGGAAAGAGAAATTTATTTACAACATGTGTGATTGAGTTATGACAGAAGTTACTGAACTACAAGTAATCACACTACAGAACCTGAGGGATGAGGCGCTGGTATAGTTTGTTTATGGACAGAGAACACTGTTTTCTCCATTTCCATAAAAACTCCCATCCTCTGCATTGCTGGAGGCTCTCTAGTATTCTGGTGAGCATCTGATTGTTATCATGATTAAAAAAAACACTGTAGGGCCCGAGGCTCTTTAAAGTAACCCAGAGAGGTCTAAATTAAGACTGTGACTGACATTGGTCGCAGTGTCGGTGAGAAGGCTGTAATCAGAGCTGGCTTTGTGTAGACAGTGGGATCATCCACGGCTCACTGAAAAAACCCTGGTACAACCTCAGAGATGTTGGCTTCAACACAATAGGAAGACATACAGTAGCTGTCTGCTCTAGTTACTTCAAGACCTCATTGGTTTATGAAACAAAGTTATGTTCGAGATTTCAAGCTCAATGTTGCAACTTAATCAACGCTTGTGATCCTGAATGACTTAGTTGCTTAATTTTTAAGAAAGCTGTTGGCTACTATCAGTGATTTCCACATAATGTGGCCACTCTTTGTCATATTCATGGATTTTATTGTCAGTATTAGCTTAGACTTCTGGAAACTCAGCATTAGCTCTTGTGAGTCAGGACCATTGTAATGATTAAGAATGGACATCCTGTTCTCATTTTGATTTTTATTAATCATGCAAACCTAAGTACAGCAAACACTCCAAACCGGCTTAACTAAACTAGTTTA
>JAPQLA010000014.1:48005-58759 GCA_029822935.1 Naso vlamingii
GGGCAGTGTTTGAATGGAAGAGCCTCCATCTGTCAGCACTCATCAAATCACAGGAATATGAGGGATGCCAAGAACTTACATGCATCCCAGAATCTATATTATTTTATTCAAACCAGATACAAAGAATATAAAACATTTGATTCCCATGTAAGTTCAAATTATCAACACATGCTGCTGAAGCGTGTTTTATCAGAAGAGGAGGAAGGAGTTGATGAAGGTCAGTGGATTTGTCAAATTGATGGGAAAAGATTGAGGCTCTGCTGAGATATTTTACATTGAACTTCACATTTGTCTGAATGTCTCTTCTAGGTAATAAATGTGAGGAATAAATGATTAAGGTGTGTATCAGACAGGGAGTGTGAGGCGCGTGTTTTTATTTTGGCGGGTGGAGACGCAGTCCAAAACAAACCACCTCGAAACCGCCCGAATGCTTTTCAGACACGTAATGCTGTGGAAGTTATTAAGGAGGAGATGCCTTTCGTTTGCTTAACTCAACTGAAAACAACAATAACAACACAGACAGATGTGCAGATCAGCTGCTTCACTCAATACATTCCAACAAAAGTTTGCTCTTCTTTCTCTTTTCCTCTCCTCTGGTTTCCTCCCCTCACCTCTCTTTTCCCTCTTTCATCTACACAATCATCTGTTTCATTTTCTTTCTTTTCCACTGCTTGTATCATCATCTCGTTCCCTTCCTTTCGTCCCTTTCCTGCCCTCTGACCTTTATCATTTCTTATCTATTTCATCTCCTTTTGTCTCATGTCACCCTCCCTCTAATGTCATTTTCTCTCTTCTCCTCATTTCCTCTCCTTTGCTCTCTTTTTTCTTGTCTCCTCTTTTCTTCTTTATCCTCCCTCTCACGATTCCTCTTTCTTTCTTTTCTACTCCTCACCTTTTTCTGTCTTCTCTCTTCCTTTCCTGTCTTCTCTCTTTTCTCCTACTGTCTTCCCATCTGTCCCTCTCCTCTGCTTTCTCCACTCTTGCTGCTTGCTCTCCTGTTTTCTAGTCCTCTCTCTCTTTCCCCCTCTTCCTTTCTTCTTTCCCCATTCATTTTTTCCTCTTCTGCCTTTTCTTTCTTCTCTTCTCCTTTCCTGTCTTTCCTCTCCTCTCTTTTCTCTTTTACGTCTTCTTCTCTCATCTTTTTTCCCTCTTCCTTCCTTTAGTTTATCTTTTCATGTCCTTATCTCCTCTCCTCCTGTCCCTCCTCTTTCCTCTCTCATCCTCTCCTCCCCTTTGGTATTCTCAATGAATCTTTCAGGTTCGACCCCTCCCACTTTGTGTAAGCGCTTAATTGTCCGCACTGACGGAAACTTGCGTAGGCTTAAATACCGCGTGCGCCTCTTGCAGTGAGGGTGGACCTGATCAACTTGTCCAGGCGGGCATCTATCTCTCTCCCTCTCTCTCTTGTGTGTGTGTGAGTGTGTGTGTGTGTGTGATCCTCTTCTTCTCCTCGTGCGCTGTGCGTTATTCTTGCCGCGGACCGTCCAACATGCAGGTGTCTCTGGCGCTCCTCGTCTCCAGCGCGGCGCTCCTGCTGCTCCAGGGATGCTGCACCGCCGTGAAAGGATGGAAGGTACTAAAAAATGATGCTACGGAGATTTTACCGGAGTACAGAGAAAACACTCGGACACCTCAGGAGGCGATAATACCGGCGGCCAATGGCAGCAGCGGCAACAACAACCACAGCAACACGATGAATAACAGGGCGACAAACGGAGGGAGAACAGCAAACACAGTCATCTACAGTAAGTCCTGCTTTAAGTTGATTGAATGTTTAAAAGAAATGAAAAATACAAGCTGCATGTTTGTATAGAAGGAAATTAAATTAAAGCCCAACAGTTACAATTATTGAAATTATTGCTCAGGTCAACTAAAAACAGTCCTGAGGGCCTAATTTTATTATTAAAAATGACAAAACTCACAAATAATTCTGCTTTACATTTACATATACTTGAAACTGTAATTTATACACCTGCATTCTACAGAATAGGCAACTTAATTGTCAATTTTGAAAAAAAAAGAGACTATTTTTAATAAATGTTTTTCTTTTTGAGACATTGAAATATCTGTTGGCAGACGTCTTTTAAAAACTCACATAGGATTTTACTTTACATTAACATGAGCTTGGGACTGTAATGTATACACCTATATTCTACATATTGGGCAACTTAATGGTTAATTTTGCAAAAAGTTTTGGCTATTTTTAGTAAATATATTTTTCAGACATGTCTGCAGTATCTGTTGGCAGACGTCTATTATTTTGTTTCTCAAAAATGTAGAAAAAATGACTTAATATTTTATATGTTGTTGAATTTCATGTAGCTATTCGACCTGTTCTAAAAGGACTAAATCAAACTTTTTCAATCTTTTGACCCCGTTAAAAATTTAGTCTTGTGAGGTTGAATCTATTTTGTCCAGATTTGTGGATCTGATCCATAAAGACGTGGAAATCAACTTGGCTTTTCATTTTCACACTGATTTGCTGATTAGGAGCAGCTCTGCTGTGTGGGAAGAGTGTTTTCTTGCTTAATCCTCTGCCAAAGTTGCGGGTGATGAGAGCGTCACAGAAACATTCTTGTGGTTTCTTCCTCTCCACAATTTGAAGTGGAGCAGCGGTGAGACATCAGGGCTCTTTTCTCACTGTCTTCCACGTTATTTCCTTCTCTCTTAATACTTTTAGTCAAGCTCTACTTACGCCATAACTGTTTGATTGCAACAACATGTCCCCCAAACAGAAAAAGCCCTCAGTTTGTTCTGCAGGGGGACGTCTTTTGGGGTTTTTGGAAATTGCTTTTTAAATGCAACACTGCCTGTGAGAATGATTCCCACCTGTGGCCAGGAAGGGTTGTATATTCTGATGGAGCATGTAGGAGTCTCACGCCTGCTCTCATTGATTCAACATGGATGGTGCTGTAATCCCACAGTTTGGTCTTGATTTGATCACAAGCACTCACATCACACATCAGAGAAGAAAGTGATCGATTAGATTAGAAGAACAGCAGCGGACGGGAGGCAACAGCAAGTCGGGATACGTTAGTGTGACTGATTTTTGTTCCACCTCAACAAATCCTCTCATGAAGCACGCTCATGGTTTGTATTCATTTTATTGTTTATCCCGAAAAAGAGTGGCAAAACGCATCCCTTTGTTTTCATATAATGAGCAGCGTGCTGAGTTTCACGCCGGGGGCAGATTTCTCCTGGATCATTTCTTTATCCATCTCTTCATTTTCGCACTGGGACGGCGTCTCAGGTCTCTGTGGGGTCACGGCAGAGCTTTGACCACCGCCTGGCCTCCCTCCAGTCCTCCCGAGACTCGTCCCTCACCGCCGGGGGAGAATAACAGCTCACGCAATTGTGCAGCAATCTAGTGTAAGATCTTTTTTTCAGGCCACCATCATTAGTAATGATTTTTTTCAGGCTGAGAAAAGAGAGTGGGAGAGGAAATATAAGGGAAGAGAGGGTGAAACAAACATGAACAAGACAACTTGACGTTTTGGGTGGTAATTGGTGCAAAACACTACTTAGTGTGTGTTGTGGATATTGTTCTCTACTGTGGTTTGTGCAGCGGCAGCCACAGAATAACACAAGATCAAGTTCTCATGGGGAGAAAAAAAGAGGAAGTCACCTCACATAAATCCTTTGTTTAGGCCTTTCTGCAAAGAAAGCCACAGAGGAAAACAGATCCCTCTCTGAGTGTATCATTTCCTAACCGGCGGTTCCTTCGCCCCTTTTTTACACGCTGCTTGTAAAAAAAAACACGGGACAATAACTCGTGCGTACGGCTGTTAAAAAGAGACATCGGATTACGGGCCGAGTTCGTTGTCTCGAATCAGTCTGGCAGACGTCCAGTTTGCGCACAATTGTACAGTTGCAGTGCTGCCTTAAAATAACTAGACAGCTATTTACTCCTCCATCACCAAATACGTTTCCTGAGGGCCAATGCTGTATGCCAGTGTTTTCTTCCAGTCCAAACCTCCATTAGGTTTGATTGAGCTGTTTAATGGCCCTCTGGTCTGGATTTGCTATCAGCTGATTGCTGCCAGCTGGATTTCTTTGTCAGGCTCAGCCGTCAGCTAATGATCCAACCGTGAATCAAATTCAGAAACTATGATCTGATCTCTCTGGCTTACATCTGTACTTAAAGCTACAAATTAGGTTGAATTTATAAAAGTGTGTTTTCAGCTGCAGCTTTGTGCCTCATGCTGCAGCCTGCTCAGTTTTCATTCAACTTATGTTTGTTTTCTTAGTTTGAGCTCATGATGTGATAAACAGAATCAAAGAAACAAGAACTAATGCGGGAATTAGACCGAGCTCCAGCACTGAAGCAGTTAACCTGCAGTATGTCCTTTCAAAGTGTTTGTTTTGGGCTGAAATCATGAGTGTAACTGTGATATCCTGCTCTTCCACCCAGGTGCCTCGGAGCTGAGCTGTAGGGAGCTGCGTTCCACCCGCTACATCACCGACGGATCTTGCCGCAGTGCCAAACCCGTCAAGGAGCTGGTGTGCTCGGGCCAGTGCATGCCCTCGCACCTCATGCCCAACTCTATCGCTCGCGGCAAGTGGTGGAGGAGTAACGCTTCGGAATACCGCTGCATCTCAGCCCACTCCCGGACGAGGAGGGTCCAGCTGCAGTGTCCAAATGGCAACACTCGGACTTACAAAATCCGTGTGGTCACCTCCTGCAAGTGCAAGCGCTTCAGGAACCACCATAACCAATCAGAGGCAAAGGAGGTCCCAAAGAGGCAACGTAACAAGAAGCACAGTCGTTTGTCTCAAGACCAGAGCAAGAACAACACGCCGTTGACGGGCAACTCGTACTGATGCTCCTCCGCAGCATCCAAGAACAGACACCAAAGCAAACTCATACACACGCACACGTTACACAACACACCAAACAACACGTCTCTGTCAAAGGACGAGATGCAAAAAGAAATTTCAAAGAGAGCGATTTCATAAGCTAATTGCTGGGCTGGTCTTAAGTCATAAGTCTTTGTTTTTCAGCCACTTGTCAGCATTTTTTTTGTGAACTTTGCTTATTTGCATGACAAAATGGGTCAGTGCCAGAGCTTGCCATGACTGGGACTGGTCAGGAGATGTAGCACCATGTTGGATAATAAGTATCTGATCTCCTAACATTTAAACCTCCCTGAACTTGGGTCTGTCCTCCACTCAAACAGATTTCATGAAAGCATAATGAGAAATCCTCCCTGAGGCCTCAGGCCCATCTGTGCAAACATCCAGCGGATGCAGAGCTGCGATGCACCACAGCCCCGTTTAAAGCTGAAAAGGTGTAGCTTCGCTCCAAGATGGTTGTAATCCATCTCCTTTCAGCTGTATTTGGAGGGGATGGCGGCAGCTCTGGGGGTTCTGAGCGGATGATGCCGACAGGTTTTTGAGAGGTCTCTGACAACCCACTAAACGACTCACTTGTCAGGGCGGCCCCACAGCACTCTCCACGCTGCAACGGCCCCAACCAGACCCGTCAATTACAGTAGCGCCTTTCCCACGACGAGATACAAAAAGTCAGGAGTGTCAAAGACAGAGAAATGGGAGAAGAAAGCAGTTTTGTCAGGCCTAACACCACGGGGAAACTCGGCCGTCCTGTGACTCCTCTTAATGACTTAATGAGCCCATTCCTGTGTTTTTTGCCTCATAAAAAGCCATTTCCTCAAGACATAGCCAGTTCCTGTTTGCTGGAATCACACAGAAAAAAAGTGCACATGTGTGTAGGAGGCATCAGAAAATTGTGCGTGGTTGTGTTGTTACCTAGGGGCAGAGCGCTCTCCAGCACGCCCACACCGGAATTCTTCTTTGACGAGCCAAATAGAGCAGCAGTCAACCGTCCGCAGCCAAGATCCATCCGTCGTGTCCGTCTGCAGGATTCACACACCTCCACTCCCATTCTAGCTCAAACAGGAAAGATAGGAATAAAAATAGCATAATGAAGACAATAATTCAGTTTTTATGATTATAATCCAGCAGGAAGAGGAAGTGGCGATACCCAGTCTGTCTGTCAGAGCAGACAACACA
Organism: Naso vlamingii; assembly: GCA_029822935.1. Classification (NCBI taxonomy): domain Eukaryota; kingdom Metazoa; phylum Chordata; class Actinopteri; order Acanthuriformes; family Acanthuridae; genus Naso; species Naso vlamingii. The sequence continues at coordinate 54,036 of JAPQLA010000014.1, forward strand.
ACCTCCTTCCTCAGCAGCGCCTCAGACGGGACTTTGCTCCATGAAGAATATTCACCATATTTCCACATATTGTCAGCATCCCGTTCTTTTTCCGCTCATATTGCTTCCTGATTTTTGGTTGTCTAAACTGTACTGACAATGTTTGCTTCTTTTTCCGATTGTATGTTTTGAAATAGCAACTGGAAGGGGTTTTTTGTTGTGTGAGCCGAGAGCTGTGATTGTACATATCATACCTGTGTGGTCCCACCTGATGGGCTGTTAAAGAGGAGCAGGTAGGGACGGAGGGACAGAGGGACAACAGACACAAAGAAGGACTGTTATAAAGAATGAACTGCATATATTTATTTTTTATTTCCACATTTAAATTATTTATGCAACCTTTTGTAGTAAATGATAGCCATTATGTCATATAGTATGATAGAGATGTTGGAAATAAAATACTGTACAGATCATGAATAAAGTAAAGGCAGATATATTTGAAAGAGCCGGCTTATTTGTTGTTATTTTTTTATTTGAATGTGTTATGTGACACTGCACTTTAACCCCTGCATGTTAGATTTATAAGCAACATTCAATAAATGGTTTATTACACAATTAAATGTAGTTTGAAGCAGTCATTAGTTTTTATGTATGTATTTGCAAGCTTCCATAGGTGGGAGCTGGTCTGTAAACTAATAAATGACAATATAGTAAATTTGTAAATAGACAAACATTTTAAATGTCCTTATGTTTGCATACAAGTGATTTAAAGTGTGTGTTATAAACTATTAAATGTTTAAATTGTGCTTATTTATTCTAAATATGGGGGGTTAAGTAGAAGTTGCCATGCTGCCTTTACTTGCACGTGCATTCTTAGGAAATCTCAGAGTTTTGATGTCAGCACAAAGAGATTCAGGCAAATAGGAAGTTAAAATCTGCCATCATTTGGAAAGACTGCACAACTGCAAAAGAAGAGAAAGACGATCTTTGCTCCTGAGATTTCTGTTCAGTCACAATACAAACATTTCTTTGTTTGTGAGGGTGAATATGAGCCACAGCCGTCATTCAGCATCATTCCTCTCCTCCCTTGAGGCTTCAGGCTCGATACGCTGTGAGCGTGAGAGTTCAGAACACATCCCGCTTTTATTTGAGAGCTCTGTGGCTGCTTGTCATATCTGGAGTGCACAGCACAACCAGTGCTCACTGAAGCTTTTGACGAGCTACGAAACAAGAGTTATGCAATCCAGGCACAGAAAAATGTACCAAACTAAACAAGGTGCTCAAGAAAAGTTTTATCTGCAGTGTAATTTTTAATTAGTGGGACAAGAGCTCCCTTAGAGGGCCACATAAACTTTGTAAATACAAAACAGAAAATCACAGTCATGGCAACTGTGCCTGAAAGCTTTTTTGTGCCAGTGGAGAACAGTAGATATTAAATTTCACTACGTCATCCTTAATGTGCAATCATTATGTCATTTTCAAGCCCTGTTTTCCAGGAGCGAACCATGCTTTTTCTCATTCAACCAGCATGAACCAAGTTTTCCAAGAAAGTCAAGAACACATACTTAAACGCCGTACATGAGCAGTGCCTGAATATATTGATGCTGACAAAGCATCTGCCCCGTGTTACTGTGTGCACACACAGCGACCTGCATGTGACCCGTACAGACCTGGGAAATACGGAGGTACACGACAAGTAATGGATGATCTATTCCCAACAAATGCAACAAGCCTATGACACGTCGTCCAGGCCCCAGTGTGTCATCGATGAAGTTCTGAATACCAGGTGTGGAAGTCCCCGAGGGTCCACACTCTGTGTAAGGAACCGGACTCGATTAGGTACACACAACGCCAAGAGTTCACAAACAGTCTCTGGTTGACTCATGGCATCTATAAGAAATATTTATAGAACTGACGTACTCCCACAATAAATGATAACTGGCTTCCTTTGAGGGAGAAGAAATCATAGGAATGAATTGTGGGAAAAGAATAACGCTGCGTTCATCAGACCTTCACTCAGTCTGTGCACGCTCTAAAGTATGTTAGCCTGATCTTTCAATTGACAATTTCCCAACAAAGCTCGCCATCTCGCCACGTCTTCAGTTTCACTCTCCTCACTGCAGAAAAAGACCTACAGGGAGTACGTGAAAAAGGCCTACTGCTCACAAATGCATGTTTCTGTTCCCACCTTTGAACTCACATAAAAGAACAGCAAAATATCTCATTTCAGCTCTGCACAGTGCAAGACTTATTGTTCAGCACACGGCCAAAAAGTTGTCTCGAAGGCAGCCATTTGAGCAGCTTAGGCACTGTCAACACAGACCAACTGATGTTCTGCCAAATGAAAAGGAGACAGAGAAATAAAACAGTTTATATATCATCTACAAATAAAGAGATGCTTGACTAATGTGTGTTTTTGCCAGTGGTATCCATCTTACCAAAGCGAGCGAGTGGAAACTGTCTCAAGGTGACATTCAGAGCATGTGAAACACTTTTCACTCACATGCCAAAAACTAACCCCTGTAAAAGTCTGTAGAATGCTGTGTTTCTGGTTGGCGGCCTGTGCAGTTGAATTCTTAACAATGTTACAAGCCGTCCAAGAAGTTTATTGAGGAGGAATATATTTACCCGAAGCATAACACTCAGACCTTCGTCAAGGATTACATAAAGTCAAAATGCCTTTACACCCCCGGTAGTTTCACCTCCAGGCCTTCCAGTCAAACTTTTCCAGGAGCGGATATTATTGCTCAAGTCAAACACATATGGACGATGACGGATGTTCTCCGAGACGGATGTTTGTGCTCCTCCAACCACTCCCTTATCAGGTCATGAGCGCTAATAGCCTACAACAAATGGAAACCAGAAGACAAGTCTGGCTGCCTAAAGGAATGAGGAACGTGGAAAGCATAAGTTCAACTAATTTCATGTTCCTCCAACGACGCAGGCTTTGGAAGGTGGATAGAGTTTCCTGCAGGCTGAGTGTCTAATTCTCAGCAGGGAAGGGAAAAGCTGGGGTCAGGACCGAGGCGAGACCCAAATGCTAACGTCAGAATCCAGCCTGCATCTCAGAAAGTGATTCATGTTGTTTTCCATCGTTTCAAGGGAACCTATGATAAAATGGACTACCTCTGCATCCGTAGAAAGATGTAGAAGTGAGTTCGATTTTTCCAGAGATGGACAGTAGCACCACACGGGTCAGGGGCTGCCACTGAGCCATGTAAGCCTCAGTCTCTCAGCTGAGGCCAGGCATGTAGAGAGGCGAGCCAACCATATGCGCTCAGGACAACAGGAGGTGCAGGGGATAGGAAACAGGGCTGTCAACAAACAATTCTAAACAACCACAGCACTCCCCAAGGTTCTGCAGGCAGAGTGCAATTCCTTTGGTAATCATTACCTTATGGACTTGGTATCTTGCAGAAACATTAACGAAAATATTAATTCAGTGTCATGTTTTACAGAGGAGCTGTTTCACTTGTGGAATAAATAAGTTTTGCATGATTTCAAGCAGCTTTATACACCTTTAAAAGTGATGAGAATTAAATATATTTGATGTATATGCTGTGCACTGTGGTAGGTGCATGTTGTAAAGGCCAGTCTAACACGTGTAGTACCAAGAGTTTACACAACCTGTCAGTCTGTAATTAGCTTAAGGTCAATGATACTGAGGAACTCAAGGAAAGCTGACATCAGCAAGGTCAAGTCCTCCACATACAAAATCAATTTAGACATCTGATGTTTACATACATTTGACGTGATATAAACTCATTTCAAAAGCATAAATAATGTTACACAGTGCAGATATTTCCTCCTGCCAAAGCAGAAAGCCTTCTGGGTTCGGCTCCAGAAGTAAGAAAACCTAATTCAAAATCCTTCTGACGTTTATGGCGACACTAATAATGAAAATCCAGCCTTGGAGCAGAGTTTCTCTCCATCTGACGTCATGTGCCTCTCTTCGCATAGATAAGGTTGGTAGCCTTTTATTAATTATCTGATATCATCGTTTGTATGTTTCTGTTTTTTGTAGCCTTTAACAAACAAGCCCCATATTTTTTGCAGAACAAAATGTCACAGCTCAAGAAAATGAAGGATGACAGCAGGACAGACAAAGAGTTTTGATATGATATAGAGAGGATAGCTACAAAAGTTTCAAATACTTAGTGGATTTTATAGACATTGACAAAAACGATGCTGCGTTAAGGGTCGATCACACCAAGACTCATCAGGCCAGCTGCAGCTGCTCCAAAAAAACAGCTTGGAGCGGCTGTAGCGCAGGGCTGTGTGCACATACGGGCAACAAAATAAAATAAGTGGGAAACAATGGATCCAAGTAAACAAGAAATTGAGCTCTTGCTGCTCTGCTTCTGGATTAAGAGGAGAAAAAAGTCCATCAAATGAAAACAAAACAGAAAGGATAAGGTGAGTAGTAAAGTCCACCTTCTACTTGATTTGAGTGACAATGGCACTGACTCCACACTTTGAGCTAAAAAGTTAAAATTATTTTAACTTTCGCACGTGCTTAAAAATCGCCAAGAAAATCACGTTCGCAGCAGCAACAGAGGAGCACCCAGCGGGCAATGGTTTTGCTTGCAATGCTTTTCTAGCGATGCTTGTCTGTGTGATCGGCTGTTTAAGGAGCTGTAGTTTTTTCTGTGCTCACAAAGAAACCTGTGCTCATCTTTGCTCAAATCACAATGGTTTTGATTTATAATTGCAAGCGCTGTAGTTGATGCCAATTTGTCCAAAAA
>JAPQLA010000014.1:58859-74534 GCA_029822935.1 Naso vlamingii
GTTTTTAAATTGAGGCAGACAGGAGAAAACCGCAGACAGCATGTTCAAGAAGTTTTTAGTGGTTACAACAAATTCCCAGTGTGATGTTTGACGTCCTCACTTTTAATGAATTTTAAATTCATGCAAAATGAGCTGACTCACCCCACTTCTCACTGTCAACTGGTCATTTTTCAAAGCCAGTGACCCGGGTCTCGCCAAGCCAAGCCCACCCCAATGCTGCCTCCCAGGGTGGAGCACAAAATGGCTCCGAGGTAGCGCGGTTGCTGCTTCTCATCATGTCCAAAATATGTTTTTTTCATTCAGGGGTTGCTATCAGCGACCGTGTCGCCCCCAGATGGTGTTTAAGCAAACCGGATGTGTTTGTTGAGTAATGGAAAGAGATGCATTTTTCAATTTTAGCCGCATATATTGTAGACCTACATTCATGCACTCTGGCATGCGTGCTTGACCTGCAACACAGAAACACACCCACTCACACACACACTTGCGTATAATTATTGGTGACCCAAAGCAGCTGACCTATTAAATGCGTTTCCAATGGGACAAGTTAGATCAGCAGGCCTATTTGAAATTACAATGCGTGCTGGGCTTATTAAAGCTTGCCTACTTTAAGAGCACACAGAAACAATTAAATGTGCTGCAGATGATTTTTAAACAGGAGCAAAGTATTTGTGTGGGTGGCAGACACACTGCAGCCTGTGACAGATTTATGACAGGCAGTAGTCAGTCTCTAACCAAAACCTTGCCTCGCATTCTCAATCCTTACAGAAATACAAACCAAGAGTCAATCAAACCAATTTTCCTGATGTCATCATCACTAACCACAGTGATGCTGATTGCATTAATGTGGTGGAGCCAACTAGACCGCGGCTGGTGATCCGTTCCACCCTGAACCCTCCCTTCCCTTCCACCCATAGGCTAAATGTTTGGCTGCATTTGCTGATTCTGCTAATGACAAAGCTCTCTGGACAGGAGCTCACTGATGACAACAGCATCTTTGACCTGTTCGAATAGGTTTAATTTCCTGCTTTCTCTGCTTAGATTGTGGCTCAAGGAGGATATCATATGTCTAGTGTCGCCTATCTTGAAAAACCTCAGACACCATACTTACATCACTGGCATTGCAAAATAGCCTGTGCAGGAATGAGAAGTAAACAGTGGCGTATTCTCCTTCCCAGAACAACAAACTGAAGTTTTTTTCCGTCAGGGTTTATGGCCATTTCCACAGACAAGCCGGTGCCTTTTTGCTTGTTTGTATGTTTATGTCCTAGCTGCTCAGCTGAGGAGGTTATTTTAGGGTGCAAGCTTTGCATTGCATCACTGCATCTTACAGCCTGAACTTGATAATATTCCTCTAAACATACACTGATGTAAACAAGCAGTAAATTTACTCTCCCCACATGGAAGCTGTTTTATTTTTGAGGCCTGCTACTGATTAATCAGGCGTCAGTTGTTGTTGTTGGGTTTTTTTTAAGCTATTTTGTGACCCCCTTGGACCAGCTCAGTGCAATCAGCTCCAAGTGCGGAGGAAATTGCTTCCTATCCGTGAAACCATGGGTGCACGGCCCAGGAGAGGCTGAGGCCAATATCTCTACAATCTCCCCCAGCTTAGGAGAGTTTAAGATCAGGATCAATTCAGCTCTGCAGAACTTATCAGATGTCAAAGAGCCTCTGGAACTGTATGTGTCCCAGTCTTGACCCAGGTTGTGAGGAGGGTGCCTGTAACTATATTATATGTGGTTGAAAAAAAATTGATGACAGATGGTTCTGGGTGGATCCTTCAACTTTTATGCTGCTATAAAGTAATATTTTCCTCAGAAAATTAACAATTTTCTTTAAAAAATTAGTAATTTTTGCTTGGCAGCCCTCCCTGGGCCTGACAAACAACAGCATAACTGATTGCTGGGCATGACTATTGAATGCTTTAATCACTTTCCTTGTGGAAATGCTCTTCTAGGGGAAATATACGGTGTGAGAGGTAAGTAGTCCGATACAGGGGCGTGGGCAGGATTATTAATGTTATGACAGCTAAAGCTAATTGTTCATAAAATATGTCTGTGAGAAAGTGTCTCTTTTTATGACTCACAGTCTGCCTTCTGCGGAGAACTTTCCACTTAAAATATCAAGTGTTTGCATCATCTCCAAATTCTCACTGAGATCAGTAGGAGCCTGGGATCCAACTCAAAAATAACCCACAGCTTTTGTTTTTGCTGTTTATGATGATACATAACTCACAGGCTTTGACATCTACAATGATGTGCGTCTTTAACAAAATGCTGACTGTGACGGTCTCTGTCTTCACTTTCCCGACTTTCCCAGTTTTGTTCAGCCGAATTCTCATGCCTGAATTTTGCTGTTGCTCAGAGAAGACTGGAGTGTGTCGTTATCACACTGTGCGGAGATCGCCTCCTTAGCATATCCAAACCGAACAGGAAGCAAACGCAGGGCGACCGGTATGCTGAGAGCTAATTCACTCAACAGATGCCTATGGTCTCTTTTGAGGACAAGCAACCTAAAGGAATATGGATAATCAGATATTTTAAACAGTACATGATACCTAAGCAACAGAACGTTCAAACACTTCAAAGTAAAACTGAAGTATCATTGACTTTGGAGGGAAACTTGCATGTCTCTGCAATATGTCTTGCAATAACACTGCTCTCCGCCAAATGAAATATGACTACGAGACAGCGAGGCCAAACACCTTCATGAAAGATGGATACATCAATAGTAATGAGATTTATATGACTTGATCATATTTTGTAGCAACTTGGCAAGAACAATGCACACTCAGAAATACATCCAATAAATAAAACGTGATTGCTGCCGTGTCAACAGCTGATCACACAGTGTCGACGCTGTGTTTTCCCTTCAATCTGTGCAGCAAATTATGTGTTCTGCGCACGGTCTAGACTCAGTCTCTCTCATTCTGGACGGGGATGAAACATTTATCCAAGCACTGAAGTGCAACTAAAAGAAAATACACACAAGCAAGTGCAGTGCTATTTACAATTCCAGTCATACTTTCCTGATTAACCTTAAGCGTTTTGTAATCTCGTACCCTCCGATGTTAAAAAGAAAACTTGTTTTCGTGTGAAAGGAATTCCAGGAGTAGAGAGCCACTTGTGCACTCTCTTGTGTAATCCTTTAAAGTCACAAGAGTGCAGACCCTCTTGTAAAGCCTTGTCGCAGTCAACATGTTCAGACCCCCATCAGGCTCTTTGACTAGACTTCAGGTCACAGTTTCAGGCACCAGTGGCCCACCCAGAACCGGCACAACACCTATACAAACACTGGACAAAAGTATGGTACACAGACTGGGATTAGGGAAGTATTGCTTAATATTAATGCTTCACACAACAATATTTTTGACAATATTGTTCTTCAAACTTTGTGGCAACAGTTAAGGGATTATCATTTTCTTGTAATGTTGAGATAGCCCTGTTTTTAACCCCAACCAGCACATTTGGGATAAACTGTATTTGTCTACTGCAAGCTTGGCCTCATTAATGTGATTGCAGAAAATTGGACGTAAATCCCTGTATCCAAAATCTTGTGAAAAAACCTCTCCATATAATCCTGGTCATATAAGACAGGGAAATCAATTTGTTTTAATGGTTTAGAGGATTTGCTTGAGCTTCTCAAGCCCAAATTCAAAGCAGGTGAATTCTTACTCATGGTTTTACACCTTCGCCCAATAGCAAAGCATCTTGAAACTGCTGACTTTTGATGGAACGAAAAGCCAGAGGTCAAAATAGAGGAAACCAGCATGCTTTGCCACTGCTACAAATACAGACATTTTTGTGAATTTCATGTCCCATTCCTGAGTAAGCTAATGAGTTAACTATCAGTCAGCAAGTTCATTGGGAGTTACTTTAGTTTTTATTGGATGAAACGATGTAAAACCACCAGAAGAAAAGTGTCAGAGTGTGTAAATCTCACAGCAGAGAACATATTAAAAAAAAAAATCAGTGAGGTACTGACTAGCATCTGGCTAGCACTAGTCACGTGGATAACTGCTAACACACACTTGCAGCTGGCTAGTGTGTGGTAGTAGTGAGCTCACCAGCTGGAGTAGTTCATTACTGGCCTTGCAAATAGGCATTAAGTCATCAAAAGTCCCAGGGGCCTAAACATCACAGTAGTATTGTTAAAAAAAATTTAGGAGCTTTTGGTAATAACTAGCTTATGTTACTAGCTGGCTAGTGTGTTAGCAGTTAGCCCTTGTTTAAAGCCAAATTCTGGCCCTGCGTGTTCGCCTAATATCACCAGGATTATACAATCAGTTATGTTGTGAAGTCTCATGCTGGGGTCAGACTACACGATATCAGCCAGAAAAAAGCCTGATCAGGAAGGCGTAGGGCGTTGAGTATGCTTCTTGCATTGTGTGTCATAGCCTCACGACCTTATGACAGAAAGACTAGCACATTTGATTTTTTGTTTACCTCCAACGACGGCTGTCAATAGTAGTGGCAGTCAATGGCAAGTGCTTCCTTGCCAGAGACATCACACATGTCATGAACTGCAAACGGTGATTGATCAAGAAGTCAGTGTGTAGTCTATCATGTCTCTCGGCCATGACAATGCACAATGTGGGAATTTATGACTATTTAATTGCCTAATCTGACACAGTGAACATTGTAACAGACAAAAATGTCTTGTAGTCTGACCCTGGCATCAAGCATTTTCCTATAGATGCTGTAATAGCAGTAGAGAGAGAATTTAAGATAAGTTTAAAGGTATTGTTGATCCCTCACTGTGGGAATTTGCACGTTACAGCAGCTAAAAAAAGACAAAAGGTAGAGAAAGGAAATATAAAAAGAAAAATACAAATAGAGGAGTAGAGAAACAAGAAAAAATACAAAAAATATGAATTTATCAAACTAAATCACAGGTTGGCTATGCACACTTTTTTGTATGAAGACTCACTGCATGTCAGAAGAATACAGAATGTATATTAAAATGGAAAAAATACATTATGTTTTATTATGTGGAGTGAACAATTACATGTGGATGTTGTGGTGAAGGGTCCACACATTTGCTGACACTGGACTACTTTTTTGCATGGAAGCTTTTAACTATACATCCTTTCCTTTCAGCCCATTCAGCCCTTCTAGGAGCATCGACCAGCAACCTGTGGACAATGATAAACATGATTGGAACTGCAGACCTGCACTGGGTAGTTCTGGTGGTCTGCCTTACTTCCACCTCTGGAATGTCCATATTACAAACTGCAATCACTTCCTATCTCAAGAAAAACTGTTAGAAGCGTGTAGTTCATTTCAATGTCAGATGTCTTTTTTCCTCCTTCCACCCCAACATGTAATGGCATTCACTGCGCTGAGTGCGGACAGGCGGAGAGAGCGCTTTCTGCTCCCATAAATAAGGCTGAGGTTGGCTCCAGCCTGTTTCATCCATCACTGGGCTGGAGCTGTGTTTGTAGAGCAGGAGGGAGTGAGGGGGGGCCAGAGTCATCCATGTTCCCAGCAGCCGTTCCCCTGTGGGAACTTCACGCAGCCATTAAACACCTCATGGCGGCCTGTTAGCTCTTGGGCCAGCTGAGCCGGAGAGAGAGCTGCAGTCCCACCAGCTCTCCTGTCGTCCCTGTGGACGTGTCAACAGGTTTTTCATTTAAAGTTTTAGTACACATCTCAGGCGCATAAGTCTGCTGATATAGGAGAAAAGGTGGCACATACATCCTCAGACATACAGCGGGTCACATGAGTGTAAATGTATGATGTGAAATACAGAAAAGTCCAGAAAAATGCAGTTTTGATTTATCCAAAAACAGAAATAATTGTTCACATTCAGCAAATTTGATGTTGTCAGAAGGTTTTTGATTCTACAGCTGAGAAGTATAATGATGCTATTTGGGAAAATTACAGTGCAGCTAATATGACTTTGGAGCAGGTGTGCAACATGATCTGAAATCAACTCTGATGGCTGTTTGAACAAAATTTTATTGCACACTGAATGAAAATTGACAGCTTTTTACAGTTCAAGGTGGAACCAGTTTACAAAAATTCAGATGTTCAAATATTTATCTCATTAGATCAAAATCTCTGAGAGGAAACTTTGCATAATAAGGAGTTCTGTTCAACTACTTTAGGCTTTTTCACCACTCATCTTGATGGTAATTGTGAGGTCATTTTAAAGTCCTCAGAATCCATGACAACGGCAATCCATCCACAAACACAGATGATTCTGGGATGTCAGCAGGCCGGTGAAACTGCACTGGAGTCTGTGGGGATGCGATAGCGTCTAACATGCCCTTAAATCACCCTTGGGAGTGAAACGAGGTGGTTTTTATGAGGGAGTGGAATGCAGGTGTTGAAACTGACAAACTGCGCTGCAGATTCCCAAGCTTTTTAAAAGCACGCATCTGGACTAATAAAGCCTCTCTATTTATAAAGATAGGGCAGGACCCAGATATGTGTGTTTGGGTAACATCAATTCTCACTTTATTAAAAATCTAAATGAAAAACATCATCATAAGCAAACAAAACAAATATTTCCCACTGCTCAGCCAGTTAAACTCCCATGCTCAAGTATGTTTCCCCACCCTGTGGCGGGAGTGCTGCGTTTGATCTCATCTCGCGCTGATTAATTATGCCACAGACCCTCAATGTCTCCATGGGTTTCACATCGACATCCCAACAAGTCAAGTTAGATCATTCAGGCATTGTGTTGTTGAGTAAGACTGAAGAGGTGTCTGCCTCCAGCACTCCTTAAAACCACACTCCACATGCCAGGGATTCCTTCTGACCGCACAACTGGGCAGAAGCAGATGCTTGATTGATGAACAGACTTTGCTAAATGTGTTTTCTTCATCAAACAACTGCAGCGTCTTTGAACTTTGTGACATTTACGAGGTATTATTATGGTGGTTGAGTGTTCATTTGCACAGTGTGAAGTATGTCTTTGGGTTTTTGGAGGAGTGTCATGGTGACTTTTATGATGTTGTGATTAAATGCCTCGTGATTGCGCTGCAAACCTATTTCACAATAAGGACAAATAAAATCTGTTTGCCTGCCTATCTATCTAACTATCTAACTATCTATCCATCTATCGAAATTAATTAATTAATTATAATAAATTATATAAATCAGTCATTAATTAGGTTGCCAGTTTGTGAAAAATCTTTGGCTTTTGAGTCACAAACAATGTGAAGTTCAGTTTATTTACACCTTTAGTTGGGGAAAGAAAGAATTAATAATGTAATTATTAAAGGGTTAAGAGTTTCTTTTACTAAACAAGCCACAAGCTAAGCTGGTCATACGTTTTAAGAATTAAACTGTAAATAAAAATAAATACCAGTTTTGCAGACATAAATGTTGTTAAAGTTATTAATAATGTGGGATAAACGTACCACAGTAATTAAGAGCAAATGCATCATACTAATGCCTGAAAATAATAAAAGGTATTAAGCATAAAATCTGCAGTTTGAAATGTGATGAACAATAAAAGTAAGTTAAGAAGTCTGTAGGTATAATTGGTCAGAAGTCATTGATTAAAGGTCTACGCATTAAGAATGTGATTATAAATGTAATAAAGAAAACAAACTTCTCACTCACAAAAATTGAAAGTCATTGTAATGAGAGAAAACAGCTTCTTATAATAATCCAACTCTGCATTCGTAATTATTATTTTGTCTGGATGCTCTGCAACTCCACCACAGAAGGTCAGAGGTCAAACCGACGCAGGGATCTTCCTTAAGGTCTAAAGATGTACAAATATGTAACATTAACAAAATTACTATGCAATTGTAACAACTTTCAAATATTCTTATTTTTTCTCTTGTTTTATATCTTCAACTTTCTTCCCTTTGGAATTTCTCATTTTATCGAGACTGAAGGAAAACACTTTGCCTGCTCTGTGAGGGAGTGTGTCTGTCTTGTGGGATAGACTGCACTCTCATGAAGTATCTCTCTGGGCTCCATCATGCGGCGTGACAGTAAGGACACGGCCCTGGACCTGTGACAGCACCCATAAGTCTCCATTGAGGCCCGCAGGCAGGCTGTCTCCTGACTCTGTGCAGGTGCCTCCTGTTCCTGCCGCAGTCGCCAGCCACTCAGCCCCTAAATGGCTCTCCTCCTCCGTCTCGTCTCGCATCCTCTTTAAGCTGAGCTCCATCACGTCACTCAGTAAGATGTTCCACAGCCATGGAGGGGCTTAGCGTACGACGCCATGTTTAGTCATTAGCGAGCGGGAGATCTGGCAAGCCGGGCTGCACGCTGTATCAAATGTCACATCTGACAACAGCGAGGGAGAGGAGCAGCACATGGGAGTGAGTGAAGGGCTAAAGGATCAAAGAGGGAAGCATACTTGTGTTAACTTACACTCTGGCTAGAGTACAACATCAAGAGTGCACTGAGATACGCTCATAAAACAGGCGAGATTTAACAACTGGTTGGTAGTGTCCAGCGGAGACGCATTTATTAGCTGTCATTAAAGTAACTGACTTAACAGTTTGAGATTTTGGTGAATATGATTAGTCTCAGAAGTAAATCTGAACGGTAAATATGTATTTTAAGCCAGTGACTGTTAGCTTAGCTTTGCAGAAAGACCGGATGCAGGCAGTGTTATATAGCACCAAAGTAGAAATACTTTATTATTGTACTTAAGTGGGGGTTTTTTTGAATTTCTGTACTTTACTATTTCTATTTCTGTAGACTTTTACTTTACTAATTTTTTCCCCCCAAAAATCATACTTTTACTCCATTACATTTCAAATAAGCATCTTAGTAGTTACTAAATAAAAACCAGAGGAAATTTGGCAGGCTACTAACCATTGACTTTTTGTTTTGGTAGCAAATAATGTTGGATCACAGACTGCAGGAAGTTGGATCACTGGTTAATCATGTTAGGCACGAGTGCAAACAGGTGCTTTTAACCTGCGGTGCAAGTAATGAACGGGTTGTTACTTTGGGTGCTGCTGTCATCATGTTTTATGTTTGATTTAAATCAATTTATTGTTACGACATACAAGCATTCACCCAGTTGCAGATTCAGCTTGAGTTTAAACTTTACCTCTAGTTTAAATTAGGCCCATAGGAATTTAGCAAGCTTTCTGAAAACATTTCTTTTTATCACTTTGTTGGCATTTTGTTTTAGGACTGAGATATTCTGTCCTTATGCAGACCAGAGGCTACATAAACGGAGAATAAGTCATTTTTAAAAAGTCAAACTTGACTACTTTTTACATGTAATTTTTACTTGTACTTTCACTTTCAGTACGTAAGTGCATTAATTTTCACCGCACTTTTTGAACTTACATATAGATACTTTAACACTTCTACCCAAGTTATATTCTAACAGGCGACTTTCACTTTCACCAAAGTCATTTTACAATAAGATATTTTTACATTTACTCAAGCATGGCTTTGAGTACTTTATACAAGACTGGAAGCAGAGCGTAACAGCAAGCCACTTAATTTCATACAAAAATCTTGCAAAAACAAAAAGTTGTGGTTTTACATTGTGGCTTTATGTTGGACTTTTACTGGCTTTTCTCACAACTGTTGAGCTAAGTCAAGCTAACTGTCTGTAGCTTCGTGCTAACAGGGCACCTTTGACTTCAGCTCTGACTGAGGCTAGTTTATTGACTACTGAACCATCATGACTGACTTTAATATAACTGCATCCTGGATGTAGTGATCTGCACAGTGCAAACAATTCTGACTGCACAGTCTCTCCATCATTGCAGGTTGGTTGCTCGACATCTAAATCACTGTGATCGGCTGCTCCATCAGAATGCACATGGCAACAAATCGTTGTTGCATGCTTGTGGTTTAAACAGATGATCAGAGTGTTCGTGGACACCTTAAAGAATAAAATATTTTGGAGAAAGCAAAAAGGCCTGTGCGGCTGCCATGCATTTCTCACGCAGATGTGGAAGCAGTTATCAATTTTCTGTTCTAACTCTCAGCAGGAAAACAGATATTAAACTTTGATGCTAATACCGTTTAACGTGCTGACAAGGAAAAAAACACAGTAACTATGACTAAATAAAACTAAAAAGGCAAAAATACAAATACCTCATCTGTATCTGCTTTCTTTCTCCCTTTATGTGTTCGGCCTGTGACCCATTCTCCTCTTTCGTGATTTGATTGGTATTTGATCACCTGGCGTGGACAGACGTCGGCTAACTGCTGAGCGCTTGATGTAGGCTACTCTACCTTTATTGCAGTCAAGCAGATGTCCGACGTATAAAATGACTGCTCTTTCACCTGATGCCTCCACAGCTGCGATTCCTCAAATACCCAAGGGCTGCGATTGAAAGTACGAAAGTAAGTCAGAAACTCAACAAACATTTAGTGCATTTCGTGGCTTTCCAAACATCAGACGTACGCTTTTACTCACACAAACAAACAGTTCTTATAAAGGAACTGGCAATGTTTGATCCTGTATGGGCCAACTGGGCTCAGAATGTACAATTTGGTTTGTTAGAAAACAGATCACTCACTCAGCAGATGACAAGGCCAATGTCCCACGGAGTCTGTAAAGACCGACTTAGAATGTTGAGTCAAAGTCACAGCTTCTCCCAAAAAATGCCAAAAACACAAAGGGGTTCTGGGTTCTTGCTTGGCTGAAGAATGAGAAAACAACCACTGCTAATTATTACAACCCATAATGTTTGTGTCCTGACAGAGAAACACACAGAGAAGCTAAAATAATAATAATAATAATAATAATAATAATAATAATAATAATACTAAAAAAAACTTCAGGTCTTGCTGTTGGAAATTGATTTTTCATTTTGGTAATTTTAATCTTAATAGTTTAGATTGAAAACAAACATGAAGAAGTAAAAAAGTCATATTCAATGGTGGTGAAGTCAGATACAGTCCAGTATTTCATATAGTAACATACATAAGTTCAAAAAAGTAAACACAAAGAGAAAAACATCAAAATATCAGCAGTTAGCGCAACAATAAACAAACATTTGGTTAGACTGCAGTATTAGCATTATGTTAGCTTCAGAGAGCGAGCATAATGGCTACCTTAGCAATAAACAAAAGCTAAATTAACAAAGCACAAAAAAAAAAAAACCCAAAACAAAGCAAACAAAAAAAACCTTACTGATTTTGATCCAGAGGTATCTGAGCTACAAATAAAAGATGTTGACTCATATTTGTTTGGTCACAGACAAAATGGATGTAACTAAGTCACTTAAAGTGCTTTTGAGCTGTGTCAGGAGGTTACTAATATGCTGCAAAGCACAAGTCCCACAAATTAAATGTATGATAAATAAAAGTACTTCTCATTAATTACTACTGATGCATTTAAATTGAAAAACTATGTCAAGTTGTAGCTGATTTTTAAATATTGTCTAATAGATTAATCAGTATAAGATGATCACATAGTTTGTATTTAGAATATTGATGTGTAAAGTTACATGTAGCCTAACTACAGCTGTTAGCAAATGTATTAGAAATTTGAATTTTTTTTAAAAAATCCAGTGTTTGCCTCTGAAATTTTGTGACAAGGAAGCAGAAAGTAAAATGAAATAATTATAGTTACAATAAAATTGCAGTTAAATATTGTGCACTGATGTTTTTTGTAGGTCCAACATTTCACTACTGATACATAATGTTAATACAATTTCCGACTATGTGCGTATATGCATATAAATGTGTCTATGTGTGTTTGTTTACATGCATTTCATTCCTTGCAATAATCTGTTTGACATTATTTATGATTTTGTGCCTGTGTAAGTATTTGTCTGCAATTCTGTTTTGATTTTAATGGTAATTTATTTTAGATTGATCAGTCAATCAAACATATGCAAGGAACATTTCTTCAGGAGCAGCTGATGGGTTTGCCTTAGGCTAGCTGTACATTTGTGTTTTCTATCTTATTTTATTCTCTTTTATTTTATTTATTTATTTTTGCACTGTTGGGAGGATATTTTGCTGTTAACCCAGCATCAGATATTTTCTGAAAGATTTCATTTCCTTGAGGCATTTTTCTGTTCAACTACAAACACCCAAAGGACTGAATTAACACCATTTAACAACCACATCTCAGTCGTTATTACACATTTCTGCATTAAGATACGTAGTTTTCTTGAATGGTACACAACCACAGCTCGACCTAAAGTAATAGGCCTACATAAGATGTTCAGCCGAAAGCATCTGACGTGCACAGCAAACATTTAACTTCACATTACAAGTTCAACAAGTGAGGGGGAAAGCAGAATGCCAGAGGATTCCACTGATGTGTGCGCCATTAAAAACATGCGTCCCCTTGTGAATAACAACAGAGCGCCGTCCAAACAGGCCGTTGTGTCGAAATCTTAGATCACCGAAGGGAGAAAGAAAAACTTTTTGCAAGTTAATGTCTTCCTCTTGGAACAACTATCACACATGTATCTGTGTCTTGAGAAATATTGTGCCATCCGACTCCTCTTGTATCTATAGCACCAGTGGAGGAGTGAAGCGCGATGAACTCTGGGCGGGTCAGATGAGTTTAGGAGCTTTTACGGTGGTCATTGAAAGGTGCTGCAGTATCCATTAGGAATAACGGCTCTGTGGACAAATAGAGCTGGGTGTCTCCGAGGTGCTGATTGAGCCGGCAGATGGAGTATAAATTATGATGAAAAGGCAGCAAGGTTGACCCCCCTCCATCTATGCTTAATCTGCAGCCAAGGAGAGATTTTATTTTCCCTGCAAGATCAGGGGAAAAAAACAGCCAGGGAATCATTCTGCTAAACCCTCGGTTGGCAGGCTGCGTCTCGGAGTGGTTAAGCATCTGTTGCTTTATTTTCCAGTGGAACTCTCTCTGCCTAAATGATTTCTTGCACCATGTGAAATTGATTTATCTTTCATTACAGTTAGGCTAGCCTTAATTTTGCAAATGTCCCACACATTGAGCTCAGTCAGTAGTTTAAAAGTTGAGAACCCTTAGGTGCTATCAGTGTTATGGAGGTCAGAACATATTAAACAGAATCAGTTTGTTGAAATAAGCATGGATCTGGCCTGAAATGTTCTGTTCTTGTCTTGTTTTGGTAGTAAAGTTTGGTTTAGTATCATAGCAATTAAACGCAGGAGTTGTAAAGGAGAAAATGATAAAATCCAGCAATAAAATCCCAAGAGAAGAGGTGAATTTACTGAGCTCACAGCTGGCCTCTTAATCATCTGAAACTAAATGTTATTTTAATCAGGCATTTTTTGAGAAATTCCTCCCTCCCAAAAAAAAAAAACAAAAGCTACCCTGCTAGCAAAAATATAAACAACAAAAAGGAGCAAAACATAACTTACAAGGCCATAATAACAGCAACAGTCACAACTGAGGGATGACATAACTCTTTTCACTTCCATGGCCTGACTCAGAAAAAGTATATAAAAGAGCCAAATCCATTTCCACTCCTGCACAGTCAGTTGCAGTGAAGCCTGACTCTGACCTCTCTCCCTGTGACTCCATCGTGCACCTGTACAGGCGAGGACCTCGGGGACGTCCCCTGCTCAGAGCATGCATGGGGCCTGGGGCCTCCCTGTCGTGTCTGATGTATGTCTGTCCTGGGGTCCTCTCTCCGTAGGTGTGGGTCTCCCTCCAGAGGCCCGATTAAAACGGCCTGCTCTCTCAGCTGTGTTTGCCGCTTGTCAAACAGTCTGGTTTTACGGGCTTCATTAGTGGAGGAGGTGGGTTACATATGGGGAGTGCGTTTTACTGCCACTGGCTGTCTGTAAAGTCCAGAGATCACGACTTGCCTGACACTCAGTAAATCAGCCGAGCTTTTGCACATTTCAGTTCAGTCGTGGAACACGAGCGCAAAACCGGATGAGAAAGAGAGGAAGAGGGACTGTTACAGATTGTTACAGAACAGCTTCAAGAAATAAGAAATGCTTAAAAGTAATGCCAATACAAAACCCAATACCATCATATTTCATGACATGTAATCAATGCCTGACTGTGTTTATGGGAACTGTTTTTTGGACTTTTTGTGTGCATGAACTGGTCAGTAATGACTTCAGTCTGATTTTTCTCCATGAAGCTTTGTAGCAGCTGAGTCCTGACAGCGTGTGTCCTGTTAAATGTGTGTGGCTTGCGTTAAACTCCGTGCTGACATCATGCTCTTATAGGACATGTGCATGTGTGTGACGTTCACTCGTTTATGGCTATTAATAAAACCACTAAAGAGGCCAAAACTCCAGTTTCACCTGTAGAGAGATAATATAATTAGTAGTAATATATAGCCTACAAAAATATGGCCTTAATGACAACCCGTTCAACACATACAAAGAACCATAAAACAATAACCTGTGAAAAACATTATCAGATAAAAAGATGTGGTTAAAGTCTCTGTAACCACAGTGTCTGTGTCTGAGATAATACACAAGAGTGATAATGCTTTTACAGGCTGTTCAGAGCGTTGAGACAACCACTGATGAATCTTGCTGACATTTAGCCTAACTAAAAAGATCTGTTGAGAGACGGAGGTGCTGATGTTTGCTAACATATGCCAGCAGTATAGATTCACTCTTACACAGAAATGAAACATTTTATTTCATATTTTAAGTCCGAAACACAATACATTACAGTCCAAAGGTTTTTTTTTTTTTTTGGTATTTTATGCAGGGGAATGTTACAATAATGCTAGATCTGTTAGTCTGCTTCAAATAAAGTAAAACGTTGCCTAAACAGGTTGGTTAGGGGCTGGAATGGATAGAATGTTTTTAATAATAGCTGATTTAAATAAATCAAAGTAAATTTTTGCATGACAGGTAAATATTTTGGTTTAACAATGATTAAAACATCTACTGTACCTTTATTTTTGACCTTTAAGGTATTTTGGTGTCTGTCAGTGGTCAGGCCAAACACCTGTTGTGATAGGTGGAAAGAAACAAAGATGGCAGGGAGGGAAGTATGGCACCTGATAAAGGTCAAAAAGACGGCGGGCGGTCGACAATGTCTGAGTAGCTGTAAATGAGTTAAAAGCAGTTAGGTTATCGCTCATATTTTCCTCCCTAATTTTGACTCTTCCTGTGTGTGTGTGGTTGTTAGCTGCTAAGCTAACGCCCATTCTTAGCATTAACGACTTGCTAGCTTCTTCAGCTTGTGTCATTTAGTCAAAATAAAACTACGGAGGAGTGCGAGCTTGGACTCAGCGCTTCAAGGTTGGACAGACCCCACAGTGTGTGGGAATACTGTGCGAGACAGTGATGAAGACGTGGACTGTTCTGGTGCTGGTGGACAGAAACGAACTGACTGAGCATTTGGCCTCAACAGAAAAAGCATTCCACATCTGCAACAGCTGGATAACCTCCTTTTCCAACACACAGTCAGCTTGCACAGCTTAAACTACAAGTTACACATTTAAAGTTCTTTGTACAAAAGCTTAAAAGTTCACATTAAATGCTGTAATGTTAATGAGGATTTCATTAATTGATTTGATTTGGAGAAGCAAGTGGCCTAATTAAAGAGCTTTGACATTTTGCATTTATTTATGAAGATAGAGTCTTTTTTTTAGGTAAAGTTACTGTTTGAGTACAAATTTGAGGTTCTTCTACTCTGCTGCTATTTTTTAAAGCCTGAATTTTAAAAATGCTCCAGTTCCAGTTCCTGAAATGTTTTGTCTAGTTTTCTGTGTCTTCAGTGTTTGTAAACTGGATGTGTTTGTGTTTTGACTGTTAGTTGTTCCAAACACTGGATTTAAAAATATCAGCATGAACT
>JAPQLA010000014.1:92103-102702 GCA_029822935.1 Naso vlamingii
TGCCTGAAATTATGTTTTAACTGCAACAAAGATGAAAAATCATTCATTGTATTGTTTGTAATGCTTTCCTACATTGTTGTCTGAAAAATCTAGTCAGGTGAATGAAACCTCGACCAGTTTATGTCCTTGATAATCTGTTACTTGTTAAAATGATGAAACCACACACCATAGTGGAGTAGTACTGGCATAGATTTTATTATATGGAAGAAATTTCACACTGAATAATGCATCAGTGCAATGACTGAAGTTTGGAAAGACTTTAATAGGACTTGTCAGTCAAAAAGTCATCAGCTGCTACACAGAACAGTAAAGCATGGCTTAGACCGCGAGTAACGGTAAATGTGCCCAGATAACAACACTCCACACTAATGCTAATGTAAAATACACCTGACATTTTAACAAAAATAACTCGCAGATTTTTAAAGAACAAACTGAATCTTCAGAAGTCGGCACACAAGCAGCGTGGAGCCAACATCGTCCTCTAAGGACAGTTTTCCAAACCAGCTGGCCCGGAACTGAAGTCCAACCCAGAGACAGAGACAGAGCCTGGTCTGGTCCAGCGTGGTCAGGTCTGGCTTGGACTGTTCTGGAAAGAAGAAGGTGCAGGTAACATGGATAATGTTCCTGCCTGCTGGACAGTGGTGTGCAGAACATTCATGGATCTACCCATCCAGATCACACCCTATCATTCAGACATGAGCGATTGATCAGCATCCAAGAGGGTACGTCCAGTGGGATGCCCTGGAGGAAATGAGGTCATCGGAACAGACTTTGTGTGGAGTCAATGAAGTGAACCATGCTGATCCAACTCTTTCGCCTCTGCATTTGACCTGTTATTTTTTTCAACTTGATCTCAGTTTTTACTGTCACAGATGACTTCATTGATATACCTCCTGGTTGTCTTTGAACGCCTACGCCACCACGGATGCACCCTGCCAGAGGTCCCATGCTCAAACAGAGCTCCTGCACATATGTCCATTTTAAAACACCCTGAGGTCTGGTGAGCGCGCTCCTATCATCCCCAGTCCTGTCCAGCTTCCAAACAACGAGCTCAGTTGAAGAGGGATGGCTGGGAAAAAAGGAACAAGGACAAGTGAGGTTTATATGCTCCTTTCTTTTTTTATTACAGTGGATCAAGGAAGGTGAAGTTGAAAAAGAGAAAATGAGAGAAAGAGCTCATGAGCCAGGGTCCAAAGTTTCACATCACACAAAAACAGTTTGTACCTTAGCCTGTTGATCCTCCAGCGCACCCCAAAGTGAAGAAATTTGGAGGAAGGGTAAAAAGAGCTTGTGTCCTTATGCCAAGCGTTACGTCTTGCCTTGCTTCACCAACCCCCGAGCCTTCAGGCTTGGCAGCATTTGGCCAAATGGCCCCAAGGAAGACAGCCACTTAAACAGATGATTTTCGTTTTCCACAAAACCACAGAAACTATAGAGAAAGAAAAAAACAGCTTTCAAATGACACAAGAATGTCAGATTTCAGATCAAAAACTGCTGAGAGAACACACATAAACAAGAATTTCCTGTTTCGTAGTTTATTTTGTGTGTTTGTTTTCCAAGTCAGTATTCTTTCGCTGTCACTGGGCTTTGATGTTTTTACCATTTTTTCAATGTGAATTAGGATCTGCAGATGAGTAAGCTACATTACAAAGGCAATGACAACATGCTGGAGACTGTAATGTTTTTATTTTATTAGAACTGGCAGTGAAAGCTGGTGGTTTGTGCTGTTTCACTGAAAGGAAATGTTTTACACAAACGTCCCAAATGTCGGGGCAACGGCCACTTCAGTTTATGGGTTTGCTGAAGAAGTCCTACATGTCATTAACAAGAAGAATATTGTTGATCATTGTTGATATACTGCATCTTTTTCCACATACATTATCTTGCACTTATTTAAAGATTAGATTAGATTAAATTAATCTTCTAAACTACATGAGCACAAAAACTTGGATGACGGTATAATAAAATATGATGATAGACATTCAAAGCTTCATTGGAGTTGGGGTAAGCAGGAAATAAAGCTGGAAATAAGCTGGCTATAGCATGAGACTCCTAAGGAAGCAACACTGCTGCCCCCTCCAATCACTGTTTTTGCTCCATAGCTCCGCCCTTCACCTGTCCTGCGGTTTATTTTGTTTGTTGTCGCTCTCTCTTTTAGATGACCATCTTGATACTTCGGTCTTCCTTTTAGTTTACTTTTAATTTGCATTAGTTAGCTGAATGTTTGCATGTAAACGCATGCTCCAGCAGTTGTCTTCATGCATATTTTTTAGGATGGAAGGAGGGTTTGATGAGTTAGAAACCACTGTATCTCCTCTCACGCCTTGATTTCCTTACATATGTTTACATGAGATATAGCAGGGAACAGAAGTGAAAAGAGGCAGAACAGAAGAGAAGAGGCTGATGCATTGGTGTAATCATTACTTTAAAAGCCTGGAAAACTTTGATTGTCACATATGGACACATGCGGTGGGAGTAATCACAGGAATAAGTGTCGTCTGGTTTTTGCAATCAGGCATGCAAGAATGAGTGTATGCACACACTGTGTTTCTCAGTTATGTCTACCCCCCTTCAAGACCATGTTGATACACCCTCCAGCCTGTGGAGTTCTCCTGCACAGACCCCTCCCTTATTTTGTTTTTTTGTCGTTCTTGTAGATGATTGTCTTGATATGTGGGTCTTCCTTTTTTGGGTTGCTTTGTCGTATTTGTAGTTGCTGCTAAAGCTAGAGGAGCAACTTTTCCTCCTAGTTTGTCGGCCATTGAATTGGGCTTTCACTAGCTGAGAGGACATGAATGTCATGAACGCGTCTGACTTTGTAGAGCAGCCAATAGAAACACACACTCTCTGAAATGACCTGTGATTGGCAGAAAAATGTCCGTCACAGTCTTTATTATCTAAAGCCTGAATACAGAACCAAGGAGAGGTCTAGTGTTCTTTCAGACCACCTGAGTCACAATACGCTAAAAGGTTATTATGAATTTTTTGCCCATGACACCAAAAATAAACTGCCTCCCTCAGCTTGCTTTGAATGTGACAGTCATACTTTGTACTGCCCCAGACCATTTTGGTATCAAAAATTACTCACTGATGTGCCAAATAACCTCCCAAGAATTACGGATGAAGGGGCATTTAATGCTTGACACAAAATAGCATTAAAATAACTATGGACTAAGGTGGCGGACTTCATACTTAGTGAAACTGGCAGTCCTAGAAGTTAAATAAAATTGCAAGCACCAATTGAATATGAGATATTGTAATGCACACATCAGGTAAAAATGCACGCAGCAGATATAATGCAGATGTACTTTATGATCCATGTAGAACTCTTAAACAGTGTGTTTGAGAATGTACAACAGGCTGTTCATCACACATGTTTTGCAGAGTCCCTCACTGGCTTTGTAGAAGTACCAAAGCAAAATTGCTTTTGACATAGATAGGGCCCACTTTGGAGCGCGTTCAAAACATGCTATATCTTACAAATATGTTTGCCTGCATTATGCGGATGCATCTATGGTATGGAAACAATTGCTTTAAAAAAGAGCAAAGCAACATGCTTACTGTCATGAGAGGTTTGCAGCATTCAGATAACACAATGCCCTGAATGACTCCAACTCCTGCATAAAAGATTTTATTTTTTTGGAGCAAATGACAAACTAAAGTAATATGATAACAGCAGGGCACATGTAAGTTTGGAGTCCTGTAGCTTCAAGCAAAGATAAGTGTTTAGACACAGTGTGACTGCTTCAAGTAAAACACATATCGAGTTTCTTTTAAGGGTTTTGTGTGTGTAAGATGTGAGTGAAAGAGTATATTTTAGTTCCTTTATATGCACAGGCACAAAGAAAAGCCATCAGTTCAACAAAATATGTCATGAAACGGAAGGTCCCACCCATGCTTTACCTGAGTCCCATTGAAAGAAAGTGTGCAGAACAGGATATCATTACTATTAAAGAGGAAACAAGGCTTAACCAGTGCCAATAACCTGCTATTAGAAACGTGAATGCCTTATTGTGTTGGTGGTCTGAGGCTGAATCTTAAAATGACAGGGTTTTACTTGGTTTTTACTCCTTGGGGCAGTGAGTTGTAGCCACACTTGCCTTTCAAAGATTTTTTACTTTCCTTGTAATCGACGTCCTCATTCGCAAGCTTCCTCACAAAAAAAAGAAAGAAAGAAAAACAGAAAAAGAGGGCTGGCACTCTCTTACTCCTCGATTAGCATTCAGAGAGGCAGACAAAGAGGGCCACAGCAGAATTAATAGCCTTTGACACCCTCAACTTCCTTTCCAGAATCTAGTTTGATTGGTGGGGCGGTTTTGTGTGGGTGATGATAAGAATGCCGGAGGGCAGGCTGACACTGCAAGTCCCCAGACAACTGAACTCATTAGTGATGTCTGCCAAGATAGGACTTAACTCAAGTCCTCTTCTCTTAAAATCCTTGTTTTTCTCTCTTGGGGACAGATAAGAATTAATTCCAACACACCTACAAGTAAAAGTCAAGGGAAGAACTTGGGAAAGAGAGGTGGTTTTTTTTTTTTTGGTGAAATTGGGCCAAGTTTGACAAATCATGCTGTTTTCTGCTCGCTACGCATCAGGTTGGTTATTTCTCCAGGCTGTCTGACCCGTGAATACGATCTTGTCCCTGCGGATGTTGTATGCGACTTACAGTATTTCATCAGCGTCTGGTCTACGAAGTGATCGAGGCTGATCAGTCATGATGTATGAGACCGATACGCCAGCTAGATGAGCTGTTTTACTCTATATACTGATAAATAACAGCTGCAGGGACAAAACAAATACTGTACATCTGTAAGGAAGTCATTTTAAGCATTTTATACTTGTGGGAAGTTTGTCTGTGGATGCATAAAAACTTTTAGTGACTATCTAGTTGGATGATTCTGCATTTCACACACAGTATATTTAAGTTTGGCTACTATGAAGGCAACAGAAGCAACTGTGCAGCTGTTATCAGTGAATGTGACACCACTTTTGAATGCCATAATGATTTTTGAACATTATTTGTCAAATATTTAAAGATCCAGTGTGTGGGATTTAGGGAGATCTCTCTGTAGAATAGAGCTTTAAAACCGAACATCGGCTCAAAGACGGCTTTTTGTGATTTTCCCAGATGCTGAAGGTTCTCTTACACACTTTTAGAAAAACATTTGGTCTTTTTCTCAAAATTTCTTTGTGCAGAATTAACAAATAAGTAGGTTAAATAAAAATGTGTCTTATTTGACATCATGGAAAACCCCAAAAGAAAGACCAATGAGATTTCGAGGGAAACAATTTTTAATTTTGGCCTGAAAACATTCAGAGGAAAGAAAAGAATTCTTTTGATATTTGATCAAGATTTTTCTGAGTTGGGAACGTATTGACAAACTTGGATTGATGACCACTGAAGCGTGCACTGGTTCATGTTTGACAAATTATCTTAAAACTTAAGCAACAAAAAAATAAAAACAAATGTTTTCTGTCCGCAGATCTTTCCAATTCCCAGCATGTGTCACGCTTTGCAAACCTTGCGCAATGCTGATCAGCCTGCTATACTGTCCGCCCTTCATCCTCAAAGGCAAACCTCAGTAATTCTAACGACGCTTTCAAGTTTGTTTCCTCTCCTCTCCTCTCCTCTCTTCTCTCCTTCAGACTTCTCACACCCATCCTCTCCCCTCTGCCAGTCAGCCATTTATAAACACTCGTCCTGCTCAGCCGACAAATGCAGCCCAAGACAAATCACGCCACATATAAACAGGAAAGTCAGCGAATAGACCTGACCTCCCTCCGTTTTACATGCCAGCCACCATGCTGTCTGTCAGTCAAGAGCTGCTGGCCCATAAAAAGCCCCTTTGCATGCATGTGATGTTTATAATATTATAGCCTGTTCCTGTGTTTGATCCTCACATTTCCTGGCTTTTAGTTTATATTTTTTCTTCAGTGAATTTTCTCCCACTGCATTTGTGAGACGAGGAGAGTGTGAGAACGACTGTGGGAGAGTGTAATCACTCTTGACAGAGGAATATCTGTCACAAGGAAAAAATATTTCATTGGTCAGATTAACAGTGAGGGGAAAGTTCCCTGTCGTACAGAAAATGGAAGAATTTGCGTAATAGTTTGTAGTTTCCACCTTAAGATGCTGATTTTGATGATACACATGCAGCACAGTTTAATTCTTAAATTCCAGGGATTCATTTTTATATTTCTCCTAAAGGCACAACAAACATTGATGAGTCTTCAATCAAAGAATTAATAAGCTACCAAATTTCAAGTCTTTCTTACAGGATATTGATTTTCTAAAGGAAGTGTGGCTGCCCTCGTGTAAAGGGTGGATCCCCTGTACTCTGCACATAAATCTGAGGTAATGTTCACCATGAAGGGTGGATGCTGACTAATCTTCATCGTATCCACAAAATACAATCGTTCACAGCCTACTTGCTTATTTCTAATTTTCCTACTATTAGTCATATTTCTGTGGTGGCAAGGAAATGGATTATTATTATTCAGGCCAAATATTTAATGTTCCCATTATTTGAGCGAGGGCATAAACAAATGCGTCATCAGCAATTCATTGCGCGTACAATAACACAGAGGCTGTTTCCCACAGTGAGGCCAGGCCTGGCAGCGGGGCTCGCCTCTGCGTCGCAGCAGCTGGGACGGAGCCAGCTCAGGGTTCAGACCACCGCAGCACTGACACACATACACACACACACAGACCACCACTGCAGAGTCATGCTCACTACACATGCACAAAACAATACATCTATGGTCACTGAAGACATTCACGCCACCATGAGCACAGTGCATTTTTTGCAGTCCTCACTGGTAGCCAAACAGCAAAACAGTTTTTCAGATGAAACCGCGAGCGTTTTATAGGTTTTTAGCTACTGTTGAAACTACTGTTTGTCTTCTAAAGACACCTGCAGATACACAGCTCAAATCACATTTTAGGAACAAGTTTGCAAATTCTTAAAATTTACTACAACATGAGGTGCATGCATTAAAATTAAAACTTTCAAATATACCGTTATTTACTACTTAAACTGCAAATATACAGCTAATAGGCGTGTAACCATGGGTGTAACGGTACACAGAAATCACGGTTCGGTAAGAATTCGGTACAAAATTTCCTCATAGCATCATCCTCCTTTCCTATTTTTTTTTTCACACTCTTTTTTTGTTAGGAATACACTGTTCACACATGCATACAAGATGTTTTTTGTTTTGTTTTTTTTTAAAAATCGATCAGATTCACTGCCAGTAACTGCGTGCGGCTTGACTTGGCTAGTCTCTTCGTCGCTTGCTGCGGCTGAAACAGTGAATTAATTGTTTTGAGCGTCACACATTTGGTTGTGCGTTACATTCATCGGACTTAATACGTTATATTGTGTATTATACCGTATATTCTGTGTACCGTTGTGTACACTCGTACCATCACGCGTGTATCGTACAGTGCAATACAAATAGATGTAGTATTACACCTCTAACAGTAACAGAAAGCTGTGCTCCCTTTTGAGACTGATGGGTCATTAAATACTGAATTACCTTATCAATCTCCAACAACAACCAGAAGGACTCAGAACAAAAATGCTAAGCCTATATCCTCCAACACAGTTATCCAGCAGAGCTTTCCTAACGCCCTCCGTATGAAACCCATTACATTTTCACAATAACATCCAAAAGAATGTGTTGTAGTGGCTTGAATTTAGTGATTTGAAAACCTGTTGAGTAGCTGAGATTACTGCTCTGGATGCTTGTGTGTGTGACTCAGTTCTGTGATATGTTTTCAGGATGTACTTTGTGGTTGTGTTTGCATGGACTGCATTAGACGGAAATAATGAATTAGATAAAGTAGTAATAGCTCAAGTGTGATAAGGATAATGATGCTTTTAAACCATGTTGGCATGGGCCACTGATTTGGTCCAGACTGACATATCTCATCAACTAGGGGATGGATTGCCATGACTTTTTACATTTCTGGTCCCCAAAGAATGAATCCTGCTAACTTTTATGATCCTTTGACTTTTCATCTAGTTACAAAACAAATTCGTGCCAAATTTTAGACATACATCATTGGTTCCTAGGAGATTTATTTGACTCTTTCCATGATTCCCCTCATTTATTTGCACCACTGTGAGGTTGCGTAAAATTTGGGCATTTTAACATTAAAACGTTCATGTCCACTTCACAATTAATTGTAACAACATGGTGATGCTTTAACTAGTAAGTGTTAGCATGCAGACACACTAAACTAAGACGCTGACCGTTGTAAACATTATAACTTAGCATTTAGCCCAAAGCAGTACTGTGTGTCAGAGCTGCTGTATGACCGTGGACTCCTTTTTGTTTTAAGATTGGGAACTTCTTGAAAACCAAGTGGATACAAAATTTTTGCTTGGAAAAAGTTTTCATCGGGCAGTGAGGTATGACACCCAGATATCTCATTAAGTGATTTGTAAGTCGTTGGTATTGATCAATAAACCACCTCTCTGCTGCTCATTTTGCATTATGGGAAACACGCTCCCACTTGTGCTGTAAGTAATTTCCACTGGTTAAATTTAATTGCATCGTTCTGTGTTTGAGCTCTTTATTGAAAGAGCAAAAGGTCATGAGGAGAATACTTAGTCTTGGTCATCATTACAGCTCGAGGGAGTCATACAGACGAGGGTGATGTCACCATATGGGGCCTCTGAAACATTCCTGGATTTGAGCAAAAACCTCCAGCATAGTCAAATGACATACGACTGCACTCTCAATGCACGCAAATGTCACTGGTTATATTTACACACTCAGCATAAACCTGACATGTTACCCACAGGGATCAGGCTGTTTTGACATGGTAACACACATCTGTTTTTAAGCATTTTGTGGCGCAAATGCGGTCTTTTCAATAACATCTTAAATTAGGATAGAAAATCATTTTCATATGGTTTCACATTTTATTTCTTAGTGAGAAGAAACTTACATTCATGCCATATTTTATGTCAAATAAGTGGAATAAAAAAAGCATTCTGATCAGAGCAAGTAGAAGATGCATGAAAAAATGCATTTCTGCCGTTTCTGCGATTAGTTCTGAAACTAATCGTTAAAACAAAACCACACTTCCTTCTCTGTACCACAAATAGTTAAACATTTGAAAGTTAAGACCTGTATAAATAAACCCCAGTTGAGACAACAAATAAAATATCAGTTGCGTGTCACCTAAATGGAGGGGAGAAAGAGATTTGAGTCAGCAGTGCAGCCATAGCGGAGCCGGTGTATCCTGTGTCATCAAGATTAACAGCTACACTGTAGTGTGGATGTAGCCTCTGGGACCGGGGGGGAGTGTGTTGTGAAGTTATTGTAGTATCTCAATTCATTTCGTGGGAGCCTTTCCAGAGTGCAGGGGCTGCACAGAGACCCCGCTGATCACTCCTTCATTCTTATGCTCTGACATGCTGCGCTCAGATAGAGGAAAATCTGTAATGTGAGCGAATCATATCAACCGCGGGGAATAGTGAGCAGTGCCACAGCACTCATCTGGTACAGCCTCTAAATCAAAATGTGAGTGGGACACGTCAAGCGAGACAGCCGCCAGGCAGCAATAAAGCAACAATGTAGCAACAATCTGATAAGATGTTTTTGCTTGTTAACATGATCCGAGCAAAGGTGTGGTCGACTCATCACCTCAGCAGCCCTTTAACCCGAGGAAGAGCAAAATATCTGATGTCTGTAATGTGTGCGTGCATGTGCAGCATTCATGTGGTTGTTTTAGTGTGTGTGGCGGTTAGGGAAAAATACTCGTGTTCTGATTTGAACTGAGATATTTTCTTTAGCTGGGTTGCTATTTACAGAACTACTGTAATGACTCAGATTGCGAGCGGCAGCGAGCATGCCGATACTCATCGCCAGAGCCCGACCAAGTCTTAACGTCTGGGTGCGCAGACACGCTGCGTGACCTCCAAATAACACATCAGTGTTACTGTCTGTAATACATTCATCAGGGAGGAGCAAGACAGTGGGCATGTGTTTGTTTGTTTCTTTGTCGTTTTTTGCAGTAAACAGTGAATTATGAGTATGTTCTAGGCTATGAGAACAAAAAGCCACACTGCATGAGGAAACGTTGTGCAACTAAAGATTAGTACATCTGTTGGTTAATTTTTGTAGTTCAACATGTTGTGAAACACTTAATTTCTCTCTTGCTGAGAGTGTGATGAAAAGATAAACACCAGTGTCATATCTGCACCAATGAATAATGATTAGCGTAACGACAATAACTGTGTTCCAAATCACATACTTACCTTAGTATGCGTCAATGCAGTACACTTATTGTGTGGTGCACTAATCTCGACAGGGTAGTGTTGTCCCAAGTCATGCACTGCCGTTTTGCAATTACCAGAACTGACAATGGTTTTTCTTAACCCCCTCTTCTTCTTCTACTTCTGTTTTAATGGCAAATTGCATACAGATGGTGGGGGACTATCATCAATTTTGACAGCCTCTTTTTACCCAGCATTTAGTTGATTTAACTTGTATTTAAGAATGTTCTACAGTAAAGACGACAGTACAGCACACATAAGCCAAATGCACACCACAACGTCAATGCCTGATTAAAATGTGCAGCTG
>JAPQLA010000014.1:196466-206656 GCA_029822935.1 Naso vlamingii
TCTTGTTAGTCCAGCAGCATTACAACAAAGTCACTTTTATTTTTTGCTTTTATGAAACTGTGTCTTTGGGGAAAAAGATGAACTCCTTAGAGCTGAATCTCACTTAAAAGCTAAAAACTTTCTAATGCAACACACATGCTCATAAAGCATACAATACCAGAAAAAAAAAGGAGGCCATAGAGAGCACAGACGGGACTTTATTAGCTTTGAGCATGTCCTATTTTGGCCATGTTGGCATGTAGCATGCGTGCCAGCCAGCAGCCAATGCAAACAAACAGGCTGTTTTGCTTGTGTCACTCAAATTCACATAGCAATGAAATGAGGCCAAGTCAGAGGCAATTGTCAGCTAGTCGACTTAATAAGCGCAATGATGTTGCGAGCCCTAATTGAGTAATTATACTGTATGTCAAGAGGAGCCGTGAGTCATTGTGCTTGTGTTTGGTGCTAACCTGGAGGACAACAGTGGCGGGATGGTGGGGCTGAATGTGCCTGAAGATGAGAACTGCAGTTAGGAGGTGTGAAATTTGGTGTGTTGGTTGCTTTGATGTGCTTTGATGTGAAGGTTTAAAGGGAAATGCCACTTATTTTTGACATTTAATGTGAGCCACATCAACCTGATAAATCCTGTTTAAAGTTCCCGTCCACAGGGTGAACATGTTTTGCTTCATGTTTGTTCACTTGGATGTTTGAGCTTCACAGTGCAGAAAGATGTGTGCTGTGTTTGACACCAGAAGGTTTTCATGTTCAAATGCTGGTGGGAGAAAATTTCTCTCTCCTCACCTCAAATCTGAGTTTAAGATGTGTGTGTACAAGCAGGATTTATGACATCGCACCTAGTTGTCATGGTGAAACACTGAGAAATGCCATTTTTGGTAAAGTAGGAAACATCTAGTGTCTTGTAGTTAAACTTAAGAAACAAACATTGTTTTCATTGATTTTTAGATTCTTTAAGTGAACATGGGGAAATTTTTTTTAAATTAATTGAGCTTTTGTTGGGTTAAAAATCATAGGACAATAATAATTATTCCAGGCTGATGTCTTAAAATATGTCTGGAGTCGTTTAAAGTCGAAAGTTGATAGCTCAAAGTCAGGAACGGAGCAGCTTTTAGGCTGGACTTTTTTTTTTTTTTTTTTTCCCTGGCTTTAAATTTCAATGCATCCAAGTGCATCTGCTCCGGAAACATGGAAGTCTGCAACAAAATGATATTTGTATGGAAATACAAATCATTAGTATTAGCACACTATAAAAGTGATGTGAATAGGTGGCTGACAGTGCAAAGACGTCAAGACCAGCACAAGTTACAAGGGCTGAAACTAACGATATTTTTATTATCGGTTATTCTGCAGATTATTTTCAAGATGAATCGATTAATCGTCTGTTCCATGAAATGTCAAAAAACTGGGGAAAATCCAGTGCTCAATTTCCCAGAGCCCAATGTGATGTCTTCAAAATGTGTCTTTTGTCCAAACAACAGCCCAAAACACAAAGACTTCTCAGATAACCAGCAAATTGCCACATTAAGAGGCTAAACCAGCAATTCGTTTTACTTTCTAATTTGAAAAATGACTGAAACGATTAACTGAATATCAAAACAGTTAGCGATTAATTTTCTATCAGTCGATTTATCTTTGTAACTCTACAGATTACCTTGATGTAGATGAAATAAAATGTGATTTGAAAATAACTTACTGCCTAAAATGTGTGGCACCGTTTTGCAGTGACTTAAGGCATGTTTGTATCAACAACTTTGGCTTAATGAATCTTACTTGAATGAGTTTCCATCTTGGAATTTTGACTTGAATGACTTTTCCATGATGGAGGTCCTTCTTCTTTCCAAGTTCCGATAACAGTGGATTATGGCTTTAAATTATATATACATGCAATTCTCACGAAGTCAGTTTCTAGTGCACGTCTGGGTGTTGTTCTGTTACTGTGGATGAAGCTGATTCTCAGGAGCAATTTCTCGTTGTTGAGCTATTTTTGTCTTAAACTTGAATATATATCTTAAGCGTTATGTCACTTCAAAAGAGAATGAGCCACAGCATAGACTTTGAGTCAGTAGTAGACTTTGACTATACAGCAGATCAACCAACAAGAGAAGGGAGGTGGTTACAGTCAGAGACACAGTGGAAGCCATCGTGTCTGCCAGAGGACCAGATATTTAAATCGAGCCCATTTTACAGCCAGCTAGTGTTCACGGTGAACAATACTGAGTCCACGTTAGCTTTCTCACCTTTTCTCATGGAGCGTCAAAAACCAGCAAATTCACTTCACACCTGCGTCTCACACAAAGACACAAGAGCCAATAAAACTGCAACAATGGGTGTCGCTTTAAAGTTCGAGCCAGTTTGCATTCACAGATTTTACTGTTAAGGCCCATGGTAAAGGTTCATTTCATCCCAAAGGTAAAGGAACAACAACTTTCTCTCACTCTGCCTGCAGTGGAACGTAATCTTTAGGATAAGTTTGGTTTTATTTGCACGGGCTGAGATTTCTACCAACACCTCAATACAATGGAAATGAATGAAATTGGGTTTGTGTTGCTCAAAGATTCGACAAAAATATATTGACAGTGAAAATTTTAACAAGGACTCATTTCTACAAAAATAGTGATTCTGGAAAGAGTTTGCTGGTAATTTTCAGTGCATAGTTATGTAATTTTAAATACAAGTAGAAGCGTCACATTATATTTCATCCACTCCCCTTTGTATAGAGTTAGCAGCAGAAAACACAGGGACCAATAAACTTCAAATGAATAATTAAAACCAAAACTATCTGTGTAGCTTGACCACAAAGAAAGTGAAAGAGAGAGTTTGTTTTTCTGTAATTTAATGTAACCTTTTAAGGGAACACTATTTTACTGAATGTGCAAATTGTGTGGCAGCTTGTTCTTGAGTCTCAGACGGCAAACAAGGAAAAAAAAAACAGCACAGAAAGATGGAAGTGTAACTTTATCAAAGTGTTATTTAACCCTAAGTACTGGCTTGTTTTCAGCTTCCCCGGCTTAGCCCTCTCCTTTCCTGTTGCATTAATTAAAGACCTTATCATGACTGATTGCAGTTGTGAGGGATTCACCAAGATTGTAAAAGCTGGGTAGCTGCAGGGAGTTTTTTTTTTTTTTTTTCCGCCAAAGGAGAGCGGAAGCAAGCGAGAGACAGAAAGGGTGAAGTTCTGAATGGCAAGAGTTCAGGAGCTTGTCACATCTTGTCTCATTTTGGCCTTTAGGTTTATATGATTGAGGCTGCTTCGCTCCTCCCAGGATCTCCCACTGAGAGAAAAAAAAAGTTGTTCAAGGTGCCTGGAAGCATCGGGGAGAACATGCGTCTGTGCTCGTATAAACACACTTTCCTTCTTGTGCTGACTTGCATCTCAAAGCCCCTGACGAGGTGTTCCTGGAAACAAATCAGATACACATGCGAGCACTCACACACACGCAGGAGAGTGCGTGCACAGACGCAAGCACACACTAGGGTTGTGATAATGTCTGATGCTCATCATCCGTGTTTTTTTCCTCTTGCTGCGTCTTTATGAGGTCCAGTGTGTTCCGTTTTAGACATGTTGAAACTAGTGGAAATGATTGATTGTTGGATCTGCAGAACTAAATATTGGCCGCTGCTCTGTCTCGTACAGCAGCTTTATTTCTCCCCCCCGAGGGCGAACGACTGAAAAGTTAAAAGGGGGTTAATATTATTATGGTATAGTAAGCCACAGGATGCAGCGTTGTATAAGAAATCAATTTCATTTATCTGAACATGCTCCAAATGCTATCATCCGGTTTCCTCTGCACAGGAAGGAGGAGTGTGACGACAAGAAAGTGCATTTGAATTTCTTATTTCCTCTTTTTGTCCTCTGTCTCTGTTGCTCTGTCTCCTCTGATTTTTGGTTGCTGTGTTGCGTGTCATTGTCTGGAAACGGCATCTGTTGCAGAAATTGAAATAGAAGAGGCTGTGAGGTTCAGATTTCGGTTCTTTAATAAGATCACAAGATTATTCTCTTTAGAGGGAAATACAGAAACATGTTTACAAGAAATTTTGAAAAAAGAAAGTAAGAGCTCCTTTGTCCACTTGAAGTGAACGAATTTTTCTCAAGTATCTGCATCATGGGTCCACTTTGTTTTGTAGCCCCTGATTGAGTTCATGATATTTAATGATGCCCATTAACTTTTTCCTACCAGTAGGCTTGTACCATGATGTAAGTGTGAGTTTGGCAATGGAAACACTTTTAAAAAACCCCAGAAACTTGTGGAACTGGAGCAGTGCCATGTTAAAAGGTTGCTCGCCCTGTTCTGCTCTATGTTGAGAGTTCGGTCATTAATTCAACGGTAGGCAGCATAATGCCAGCTCGCTCATGGCTCCATAGGTGTATTTGACCTCTTCACCTCCTCTAGGGTGTTGGCAGTCGGGACAGTTTGGGCTTTTCTAACTTATGTGTTTGTGTGACTCAGTGTCCAAAGCTCTAAAAGCGCAATGCTGAATGGGTTTGGATTCCTAAAAAAAAAAGAGCTGTACAATAGTGTCTGTCTGGCTGTGCTGCACCTGGGCTTGGCACTACTGACTGTGCTTTTTCAGTTAGATCTTAGATGAGTTTCATTATAAAAGAGTGAGTAATCAGGGCCACTGCATGTCACTGATATCAGATTAAGATGCCATATTACTGCATTCACTTGTCCATTCTCACAGATCAATGTAAGCTGGCTGCATATTGTCTCTGTGACACATTAACACTTTTAACAGCAGTTTTACCAATATGATAAATGCTGATGTGGACATTTTCCTAACTATAAAAGCAGTGTGATCTGTAGGAGAGAAAAAACACTAAAATTTGACTGGAAGATCTACAAAGGGCTTTAAATTTTAATTTCTCTTGTTTTCTTCCCTCAGTTCTCCTCTTGATTTGAGTCTAGTTTCCCCGTCTTGATTCCTCATCCAGCAGTGTGAGATAAAATCCAGACTAGAGTCCCCAACATTTTAGGACAGAGTGGTTAAGTCTGAATAGCTTGATCGTCACACGGCTTGACAGATTTCTTCACTTGGTTAGCCAGAATGACCTGTTAAGTCTGTCTGGATTTCTACAATGGTAATTTAAAAAAACAGTTAACTGGTAGGACAAACCTGACCATTAGTGTATTGATGTCTGACTCTTTATAGAGCAGAAAAAAACTGTTTAAAATTATTTACTAAAGCAGCTGTCAATCTCACAAGTCCTTAATTCACAGACAAATATTATTGGAAGAATTTGATTATAAATACAGAAAAAAATATTTTGTATTTTTAAAAAATGCTGCTTGAGACTTGTTATAAAGCAGAATAAACCAACAATCAGCTGAGTTTTAAAAATTGTTTGATTTATTTAATGTTTTTTAAAATTATTTTGTTAAATGTTGAACATGTCAGAGTCATCTACAGAGGCCTCCCATTATCAAAGTTGAAGGCAACTTTTGCGGTTATGTTCAACATGTTGCGTCATGTTTTTTTATTACCCTGAAATCTCTTAACCTCAGTCCAAAGTCAGCTTCATTCTCAATGCTACTGGAACCCAGGCCGGCAGGTTAACATCTGTGATGAGTATTGATCTGTGTGTGAGCAAAGATCCGTCACGCTGTGAGAATCATGAAGTGAGGGTCGTATGAGTGAAGCGTAGCCTGGCTCTGACTCAGTCTTAGAAAGGAGAAAAAGTAAGACAGAACGAGTACAGAGTGAGAGACGGAGAAAGGTCAGACTTCAGATATAATTATAATAATGTTAAAGTAATGGTTGCTTTTTTCTCTTCTGATTTCAGCTCAGGTTCCTGACAGCGACGAGCAGTTTGTTCCTGATTTTCATTCTGAGAACTGTGAGTAATCCACTTTCAATTTCTATGTTCTCTCAATGTATCTGTACATATGTGCTGTATGAGTGGATATTTAGGTCCGCATGCACCAAAAAATCTGACTTTCTGACCATGTGTTGCACAGATGAGATCTTTTTTCATTGTGTATTTAATCAGGACAGTCTCGGCCATCCTTCAGATTGGGCCAGTTGTTCCTCTCATGTATTTCCATCTGAAGTATGCATGTCATGAGAAAGTGAGGATGACACCAGCGGTCAAATTTGGGCCGTGAAACCGCCAGGGGCTTAGGTGGGGATACTGTAACCCGCTGATGTTACAGTAATCTCTTTGGCAGACAAAGCTGTGCAGAGACAGAAGGCCTAATGAGCCGGTCATCATGAAGTGAATTTGGATGCCGGCATTGTGTGCTGCCGTCATCCATTTGCATGCCTTTGAAAAGCTGAATGGGTCGGGCCCAGGAAACCAGTAAAAAATTATTCAGGGCTGAGGTTCAAAGATGGCCTTTTGTGCAGATCGGAAGGTGTAAAATGGAAAAGCAAATTCTTGGGCTGCACAACTGAGCGGCTATTTGAATGACTTTCCCTTTCTTGTTGTTTTTCTTAACAATGGCGATTCAGGATCTGGGTGGGAGTACGCATCCCTCTGCAAACAGTTTTTTCTGTCTCATTCAGCCCACTGCAGCCTTTCCAAGTTTTGCAGTGACACTGAAATGGTTGGAAACGTAAAGAGAACTTGAGATACCTCAAGACTAATCTCACCCCCCTCTCAAAGCAAAACTGACAGCTTTCAGTCTCAGTCAAAGGCACTTCCTCCCATGGAGACCCATGTGTCTTTTGTGTGTAAACATCGTGTGGATGAAGCAGCCCCAAGTCACAACTGGTCAGCCCTCTCGGTGACACATGCCCTGTGCAACATTGTCGCTCTGTGTTGGCCAACAATGCAGAGGAGGAAGTGCAGATGAACCCCGGGGGCACGCAGAGGCCATGTCTACTTAACCCCCTGACCTGTCAGCCAATCAGCTGTCAGGCCTCTGCTAACGGTTGACCAGGGTATGATTTGCGGGGTCACGGGGGCTTCGGTTTGATGGGCAGCTCACTTATACACAGCAGAGACACTCCCGCGTTGACAGACAGAGTCCCTGCTGGTCACAGTCAATAGCTGCAGAGTCCAGTTGGAGCGTCTCTTTTCAGCTTTGACTTGTGAAAAATTGGAGCTGACAAGCGACTATAAACATATTCATCTTTTTGTTTGTTCTAGATCCTGTATGTGGTCTATTAAAAGCAAACAGAGGCTTATTTTTTCCCATACTGAACTTAAGGCACTCTCAGTGTCTGCTGTACTTTTAAAAACAGGTGACTCACCTGTTTTGGAAAGTCTAGCGCATATAAAAAGAGCATAAACAAAGCCCTAATCCCAGGTGACCGGAATATAATTGAGGCTTGCATTGAAAGCGGCGCCCAAGCAAAATTAAACATTGTTGTTTACTGAGTCAGGTTGTTACCTGCACGGGTGTGGTGTTGACGGAGAGGGGTGAGACGAAAAGAGGGAGCCAGCGTAACGGCAGAAAGAAGAGACACAAACACTGGGACATGTTGGAATGCTAGATTAGGACGGAGGAGGGGGCAAAGGAGGGATTGTGCAATACCTGCACATCTGGTAAATCTATCTCATCTGGTTCATTTTCCCTCAGTTCACAGCTAACAAGCGTGCTCTGTCTGCAGGCTGCCATTGAGGGAAGGTTATACAAACATGCAACTTTTATGCACTTGCTGACCTGCCTTTGAGTGTGTGTGTCTGTGAGTGTGTTTAAAGGTTATTGAGCTATTTGTGATTACAATGTACTACAGTCTTTGCAGTGGACTAATGTGATTGGCCCTGCATGGAAGTTTTAAAAGAAGGATGTGATTTTAATGTCATGTTCACTGAGAGTTGAGGAGGATTAATGTTTGGATTTTGTGGCTGACAGCACCCTCAGGGGCAATCCCTGCCTGACGCTAGTCTGTCGGACTGATTCCTTTGTCTGTTTAGTGCCTGGGGGGAAGAAACACATGGAGGTGTCAGTCAAATTTATAGTGCACATACTTAATTAAAATAGTTTGAACGTGTTACTACTTAACTTTTTTTGTGTTGAAAACACTAAAAGGTCTCAGTGGAAGCGTTCAGCGAGGCATCGCCTGCGCCGAGAGCTCGTTCTTCTTTGTCCAAGTATGTTGTTTACACTTGGAGCAGCTTGAGAGATGTGACCCATTCATAAATTTTCTTCCCTGCGTGCGTAAGAGGAAGTGTGCCTCCACCCCCCCTTTTCAGTCCTGCGCTGCTCTCTCGTTCGGTCTTCATTCATAAAAAAGCCCTACAGTACTACAGATCCCCCTCTCTGACACCCCCTCCTCTCCAAGTGGATACTCTAAACCCCTCCCTCCCTTCCTGTGTCTGTACAAACTAAGTTGAATTTAAAAATCTGGACCCCCCCCTTTCCCTTTTCTCTCTACCTCTCTCTGTCTCTCTTTGCACACACATTGAGTGTTCCAAGATGTGAACTAATCCAGCGATTTCAGAGCTGTGTGGGACGATTGTTTAGTTTTGTGCCTTGCAGTAATTATATAGGAAGTTGTGGCTATAGAATGCTGTTACAGTGCTTTTCAGAGAGCAAATTTTAGCAAAGGAGAGAAAGCAAGAAACGAGAAGAGAGGAAGCAGAGAAGAAAATATGGGCACATGCTTTGTCAAAATCTGAATCCTCTGTTTGATTTGATCGTAGCCCCAAAAGTCTCACCATCGTAAGTTCTGTCAGATGTTGAACTGTATCTAATTATGTGTGCTCTTCTTTGTTTTTTATGCTTTGGGTGCAACATGTTGTATTTTATTATACTGCTACACAGTCGGTAGCACAAATAATTTCTTAATTTACTCATTTGGTCTTCTGAAGTCCCGAGTGACATCTTTAAATAGCTCCTCTTGTCCAACCAACAGTTTAAAACTCAAAGATATTCAGTTCACT
This sequence comes from Naso vlamingii, assembly GCA_029822935.1. Classification (NCBI taxonomy): domain Eukaryota; kingdom Metazoa; phylum Chordata; class Actinopteri; order Acanthuriformes; family Acanthuridae; genus Naso; species Naso vlamingii. Next base: position 205,294 of record JAPQLA010000014.1, read on the forward strand.
TTCACATTGAACAAATAAAACCGGCAAACTATCAAAATTTAGAAGGAAGAATGTGTTTTTTAGCTATTTTGCTAAAAAAAAAAAAAAAAGAAAGAAAAAAAAGACTTGAATAATTACTTGATGATTTAAAAATGGAGCATAGACCTATTTAATATGGAAAGAAAGGCAGACACAAGGAAAGAAAGAAACGAAGATGCACAATAAGAAAATAAAAGCAAAAGGAAAAGTTCCAGTAACTCAGCTCTAACCAAATCTTCCCAGCAGTGTGTCTCTCTGGCTCTGTGCATTCTGCTTTGTCATGAATTCACAGCCTTCCTCTTGTTTGGGTTGTTTTTCTGGATCAGAACTGGCCCAATCAGGCCCTATTTGGAGCATGGGGCGATGGGTGAACCGAGCCCCTCCCTCTCCAACTCCCTCTCTCCCCAAAAGAGAAACATGCAGCTCTGTGTTCTCCACTTTCCAAAATACAGCTGCTATGCAACAAAGTGAGCAAAAACATCCAGGTGCCTGCCAGGGATGCATGGATACCGCTCGCTCACTCGCTCAGGGGAGGCCAGGCTTGTGTTTGTTGCAGTGTTTTGTTTTGCTTATGAGTAAAATGGTTGACTTCTCTTATGTGGACAGATGATTTCTCTCGACAGCCTCTCATCCACTTGAACATGCGCACACATAAACACACTTGGCCTGGTGAACACGCAAACACACACACAAACACACAAACCTAAGCCCTGCAGTTTATGAATGGCTTGGTTGTGAAAGACTGGCTGAGGCAGCACATTGAGTTAAGGGGATTGAAGCTTCATTCATGACATTTGGTGACGTTATTTCACCACGAATTATCTACAAGAGGAGCCAGCCGACTTTTCTATTCATCTTCATTTGATCCGAAACATTTTTTCATGCGTGCACCACCAGTTTTATCTGGTAAAGATTCATGTTTTTGTTTGCACTTCTTCCTCTGATGTAGTGGTTACCCCAAGTTTTATGGTTTCAGTTGAAGACACTACTTTTTTCCAGAGGTTGCATGAAGATAACACATTATTTTGTCATTTTAGTCAATCAAATCCAATGAAAATGGCTTTGCATAGCCAAGCATGTAGAGTAATAAGCATTGAGCAGCTTCCAGTGGGGCTGTAAAAGCTGTACCTCTGCGTGTTGATTCAGAACAGCCCTGTCAAAGCCGGGGGGCCGGGGGGATTTGAGCCAGGCAGCACAGCCTGAGTGTCAGCAGCATAGCTTTGTGAATGGGCGGCAGTGTATGTTTTATTACAGGAGAGCGAGGGGAGGTGTGGAAGGAAAAGTGTGTGTGTCCCTGCGATGCTCATATACATGCCCGTGCATTTCTATGTCTGTGTGTGTGTGT
>JAPQLA010000014.1:318049-330379 GCA_029822935.1 Naso vlamingii
GAAAGAAAATAAGCTTTTAATTATTTTGATTATGGACTAATTGTTTAAGTCCTTTTTTAAGAAAATTGTTAAATGTTTGCTGCTTTTTTAATATGAGGATTCAGTGCAGCCCTGTGTGGTTTAAATACAAATAAATTACATAGATACCTTGTCTTTGGCAGTTATGATAGAAATTGCAGAAAAGACGACATCTGAAGACTAAACTTTGGGCTCTGGGAAATTGAAACTTTTTACATTTATCTTACAATATAGACCCAGCAGTTTTTTTTCTTTTTTGCAGTCCTGCAACTTGAAGCCTGTGAAAATCCATCTTAACACTTACTGTGGTCATTTTTTACGGGATGTTACGTGGCTTTGTAAATATTTTTTGAGACTAACTTCAACACTAACCACCACTTGCCCAATCCTAACCTTAGCCTGGACCTAACCTTAAACACTGACCCAAATCTGAGCTGTTTTCCAGTTGAGCACATGGCTTTTGTCCCCAGTTGCACCAGCCATTCTCAATTAACTGGCCTTGGATCTGAAATATGTCTGCAAAAGCAGCCTAAGTCATACACACCCACCCATTCACACATATACACACACACACTCACGTGGCTCAGCCACATGCACCTTGATTCTCTTCCCTTCCAAGACAGCTTCCAGATTTTAATTGGGCCTGCGAAAACTGGCATTTTCCCTCAAGCAGGGCTCACCTTTAATTGCATGCTCTGAAATACAGCCTTAAAATGCATCAAAAGAATAACTAGTGAATGCATGTTGATGCCTGGAGAAGCTCAGAATTAATTAAACATGACCAACTCTCTTTCTCCTCTCATCCGGGCCACAGGGATCGATGTCCCTCTGTTCTTCAGAAAGTGCAGAGAAAAGAGAGCTGGATGAATTTTTATGTATAAATCAGGTCAGTGTGGAATGAAGTTCTACAGCGGGAAGAAATCATTAAGTTCAAGAATGTTTGGATTGTATTTTGATAAAGAGGACTCAGCTGAAAGGACTACTTAAGAAGAGGGGCACTGACAGTAATGAGCTCATGATACAGAGTTCAATATTTAGGAATTCATGACAGCAAAGACACTTTGATAGTCTGTGAGCCAGAATACTGATACAATTCATGAAAAAAAGTAAGGGACAGGCAGAGCAACTGTGAAGGGTAGATTTTCATATTTGTAGCCCTTGATGTGCTAAATCAAATTTTAAAAGGAGTGCTTCAAAACCACCCTGCCATAATGACTGTCTCCTTCAAACACAAACATTCAGATGTAATTCTGGACTCCAGGATTTTACCCAAATCTAAAATAATCGTCACTCACACAAAGACATATACAAACATCCCACAAAAAGGCATCAACATTGCCTGAACACAACTCGTCACCTGTTGGAATCACTACGTACTATCAGCACATTTAGAGAGGCTGCATGGGCTGCCTGCTAGGTTACTGTTTGAACCCTAAAGCTCTGGAAAAAAACACCTTCTCCTCCATCATTACCACCACCGATAAGCCCTTGAGCAGGCTGTTCATCCCCCACCGCTCCAGCAGAAATGCTCAGTGCCCAAAAGAGCCGACTCCTGGGCAGCTTCAGAGTGTGATTGTTGGCACTGTCGGGTTATTTTGGTGTAAACATAATTAAAAGTGTGAGACTTCCAACATCCGACTTCACACTTACTACTGCAGAAGTGCCTAAAAACTAAATCAAATAAATGCTTCCTCCCAGCCAAAGTCTGTTTCACACTATGGTCTGTGACTGAATTAAAATAGTGTTAAATGGTAAATTGTATTTTCTTACTCTCTTGTAAACAACTGTGCAGTTATAGAATAATCACTTGCATGAAACTTTAACATATCTACCCTACATTGCAAATGGTGTGAAAGCAACACGTGGGAGTGTGTTACTCTTGAAGTGTTGCCTTTAGTAAATTGGTTTTAATTTAACATAACTAATAAAGCATCAGCCTATCCACAAGTAGAGTAGTAGAAGGAGTAGTCACCCACCCTCCAGCCTTCAAATCACTTCATTATAGCAGGTGTAAATAATAGTCTATGAGAACTGACACCTTACCCAAATCTGAAGACAGTCGCCTCTTCAGAAAATCTAAAAAGTGAGATTCACAAAACTTACTTAAGACTAAGGCTGTGCTCACCACAGTCATGATACACAGCATCGGCTCCAGTCTTTGCCAATACCCACCCCTAATTTTCATAATGTTCACAGTGTGTTCAGGAACACGGTAAGAATACTTGTGAAATTCATGATGGCATTTACATAAGTTCAGTGACACAAAAGAACACTTACGTACTTTATTTTCTCAGTTTGGGGGCGGCACAGTGACTCAGGGGTTAACACTGTTGCCTCATAGCAAGAAGGTCATGGGTTCGATTCCAGGGCGGGACCTTTCTATGTGTAGTTTGCATGTTCTCCCCGTGTTCATGTGGGTTTCCTGCAGGTGCTTCGGTTTCCCCCATCATCAAAACATGTATATAGATCTATCTCCAGGCAGTACCCTTGACCAAGGTACTGACTCAGAATCTGGATTTGGTTCCTGGGTACCATGCTGTGGCTGCCCACTGCTCCTCAGGGATGGATTAAATGCACAGACCAAATTTTTCTGTACGCTGTGTACGTGACCAATAAAGAACCTTTTACCCTTTACACCTTTTTAATTTCAGTGTGTCCACTGTTTCAGTGTATCCAATTAAACTGCACTTAAATTTCATTTTCCATTTTGGCGATATGCCAGCTACATCAGTGTGTTCGATAATTTGTCGATAACCTTCAAATAAATTGGAAAGGAAATTTTGAATTAAATTGTTTTGACTCAATTTGTCTGCTGAATTATTAATATAATGTGATGTGATGTGTTAAGACGACCCAAATCGGACACAGAAACTTGTATTTCAGCGCTGTTTTTAGATTTTCAGTAAATTATGTGGAATATCGCAATACGCATCGAATCGCAAAGTATCGTGATATAATCTTATTGTATCGCATGCATCAAGTCTTTGCCAATACTCACGTCTACTCAAGGCTTGACTTTATTTGATGTAAGTAGCAGCACTTTGCTGCCCCTTTCAAACTGCAGTCCATTTAAATGTCACAGTCGCACACCAGTTTGGACAAATACGGATTCTTACTGACTGAGAAACTGCATTTAGATTCAGAGCTCTTTGACCAATTATTTGAATCATCAACTTTAACAGCTCTTCAGGCGTCTTCAGGCTTTTTGCAGCAGCTTGTGTTTTCTGGCTTGCAGCAGATCACATGTCAGCTTAGAAGTGTTAGTTGTTATTAGTATACAGAAACAGACTTTCATGCTGAAAATGCTTTTATCTTTTCATGTAATCTACACCATGAATTTCCATAAAATAACCATATGACATGTCAATACTTCTTTCCACTTGAGGGTGTAATATAACCTTAGAGTTCTTGCAGTGGAAGATAAAGGCACATATATGGTCTGCAGCAGTGAATAAAGTTCAGCCAGAAGGACCCTCGTTACAATTCACACCATGACAGCAGACGTGGGGTCAGTGTTCCCGCCTCCCACGGGTGGCCTGAGCAATTAGTGGTTAAGTAATGGAACAGGGCCAGGCCGAGTTGTTGATGTGGTGCATGCAGTCTGATCATGGAAGAAACGTAGGTGGAATGGGAGGGAGGATGGGTGTTAGTTCCCCAGGGTCACAAGTAGTCAAAGGCAAAGAGATCATGTTTCATGCTACGTCTCTGTTCGCTCCCTCACCAGGCTAATTACTGTCAGGGGATTATTTATAGGTGCTAATAGGTCGTGGCAAAGTGACTCAATGCTGTCTGTATAGAAATTTTTCCAAATGTGACCGTACGTCTTTAAGTATGCACAGACTCAAGTCTGCATACAAAAAATATCAATGTTTAACTTTCACGTGTAAACAAAAGTGTATTTGGGGAGACTACTTGTTTGTCATGTGTAAGATGAAACTGCAAACTACTCAGAAATTGTATACATCCATTTATTTATTACGGTGGGAGCAATAAAACCTGTGAGCAGCGTCCTGCGCCTGATGCAAGAGACTGCTCGAGAAATATGCCAAGACATGAATCTCTGGTTTCAAACTGTTTGAACTTTGACCTACTTTGACACCGAGCTTTCCAGCAGCACAATGTTCGTCTCATGTATTCCAAATGTAGATGTCAAATGAGCAAACAATGGTTCCTTTAAATTCTGACATGTTCTTTTTCTTGGTAAGTAAAAGCAGAGTGTTTGTTACTACAACACAGTTTTTCAAAGAGCCCACATTTCACTGTGTGTATCTATAAGCCTTTATATAGTACACACACTAAATCCCTCAGTGTTGCCTTGCTGAAAATGGGAACACAGTGTCCTACCCTGACTCCGCTGGTAACAGTGTGTTTCTTTTTCTGTTTGCATGTACAGTATGTGTGTTTGGGTGTGCATATAGAGACGTCTGCACCAGCCAAGGGCAAACAGGACAAACCGGGTAGACAATGTTTTTGTTGCCTTTTGCAGTTTTTTGTATTTTTGTGGGCTTATCTGTCACTTTACATAATTTTCTGTCCCCGTCTCCTTCATCATTCTTTCAACCCTGTTTCTAATCTTTTTGTACAGATTTTGTGTCACAATTTCTTGGCTGTCTTCATCGTGCTCTTTGGCTCTTGTAAATTCTCTGGCTGTCACTTTCAAAACTAATAATTAATAATGACGATGATAGGGATTGTACAACAAACCCCTGGGAAAACTGAAACTCTGTGAGACACGAACACTGTGAGACAGTGACAAAATGACCACAAAAACACATGTGAAACAACCTCAGATAGAAGCAAAAAAACCACAAACTGACTTAAAGAGATGCAGAACTACTACAAAAAATACAAACAACTACAAAGAGATACTTCATAACCACAACTGGATGCAAAACAACTACAAAGAGACACAAACTGACCATAAAAATATTCAGACAAACTACAAAGAGACAAACTGACCACGAAGAGGTGCAGAACAACTACAAAAGGATGCAAACAGCTACAAACCATCCAAAACAATGACAAATAAATGCTAAATGACTACAAAGAGATGCAAAACAACCATAAAGGTACGCAGAAGAAGAAGAACAATCACAAAGGGATGCAAAACTACAAAGAGAAACAAACTGACCACAAATAGGTGCAGAACAACAACAAAAAGATACAACCAACTACAAATCACTGCAAAACAACTACAAGCAAATTCTAAATGACAACAAAGAGATGCAAAACAACCACCGAAGATGCAAATTGACTGTAAAATATACAAAATGGCTTTTAGAAGACACAAAACAACCAACCACAGAGATGCAAAATGAACACAATATGACTACAGAACAAAACATTTAGTGTCTCTTTCAGTGTGGGTGTCGTCTTCTTATGTAGTAGGAGGGGTTGGGGGCTTTCAGATGTCTGTGCCCAGTGGCCTATTATCTCATAATCCATCCATGATTGCAGCAAAGCCCCAGTGGGCAGAGATGAGGATGTTGAAACAGGAAAACAAGTACAGAGTCTGAAGAAAACCAGCTGGATGTATAAAGATGAGCTTTCTCAAACACACACAGGCAGACTATAACTCTTTTGAAACGTATGACTTTCACTCCCAGTAGTTAACTAGTGCCACCGCCGTTTTCTAACTCGGCCACTGAGCAAAACCACAGAGAGAGCACTCTGCCGCCTTGCTCCTGACCAGCAGGTTTTTAAGGCCAGTGGCACAACTAGGCTGAGCTGGCTGGCGCCTGGCACTGATGAGTAGCCGAAGACATAAATTTACAAATGACATCTGCATACTTGAAGGCCATGGTAACTGACGATGCTGGCAGCCTCTCCATCTCCCCTCCCAGCATAACAAAGTCACTCATTCTTAACGGTTTATTGCCCCATTACAACAGACAACATTTAAATGTTTACCAATAACATCATGACAGGCTGAAATAAATACAACAGATGTTCTGTGAGCCCCATTTGTGTAACTATTCTGTATTTTCTCTATAACATTTTCCTTTGTGCATTCTTGAAAGTTGTGTGCCAGTTAATTTAAATGTACCAACTGATACTAAATTATTCATATTTATCAAATCTCTGTCAGTCCACAAACAATTATTCAATGAATTGCTTGGTCATACATGGAAGTATGGCAAAGTTTATCTGACAGCTGAAGAGAAACAGTTTTGCATTAAAATGTAAAGCTGCATGCACCTGAGGTTAGTACAGCATAACACAGCTTCATCAGATGGTTTTGTTCTGCAGTTTACTATGTAACAGCTGTGACTTATAGATTTTAAAACCCTTTTAAAGCCAATAACTTTATTTATTATATTGGTAAGGGTAAAATAAAGAGTATGCTGGACTCGTTCTTTAAAGGCTTTTATACAGAGAGATAAACTTGGCTGAAGGCTGCTGGAATAATAGCAAAGAACATTCTGTGACTTGTTTGTGTGATTGTTAAGACTGAACATAAAATAGTACATTTTGTCAGCAGGGGCTAAATGAGGTAATGTATACTTTCAGACCTGCACACATGGAAGGAGATAACAAACGCACACGTGCCTGCTTATAAGCAATGTGAGCCAAGGACAAAGATTAAAGTACATCTATAGATAATGTTGACATATTAACTTTTAATCTACTAGGCAGTGAGCAAAAAGGAAAAAAAAACAAGACATACAATCTGCTCTTTCTCCTTCTACCTCTCTCATCCCTCCTATTCCCACCCTCCTTTGGCAAGGACAAGCTAAGGTGCTGCCAAGAATGTGACTGCATTTGGAAAACAAATCCAGCTCACTTCTCTTTTTTTTCACTTCTTCTCTTTTCCTCCACTGGCAGTTTTGCTTTTTTCTCCTTAAGGTGGGCCCCGTGAACGCTGCAGAGTCCGATGCCACCAAAAGCAAAGCTGGAGGGTTTTTTTAGACGGTTAAAACTATCTGCAGATCACTGCCTCTTTTTCAGCTCAATGTGTATTTTTCAACCTCTTCTAACCCTGTGTTCTTCCCACAAAACCCTCCCAGGCACACAGTCAACCGTTTCTCTGGCCTGCATTTCCTCGTCAGTCCACCTTAAGAAAAACTGCACTCTGTGTGAAACTGTTGGACGCTGCATGTATGTGTGCTTTCCCGATTGTTTTCCCGGAGATGTCCACTTCCCCGCACATGCTCATTTCCTCACCGCTAATGGAAATGTCTAATTGTAGCAAGATAACAAAGGAATAAAAAGAAATTTCATTATTAGCACACTATGATTATTAGTTAGGAGGATAAAAAAGGTACAGTCTTTAAAAAGGAGGACTTGTAGTTTCAATATGCCTGTTTGCACAAACTGTCATTACATCTTCTTCAACATTTCGATCTAAAAAAAGCAAAGGAAGCTATTTAGAACGATTGCACATGCAGGATCTCAGTGAGAAAGAGTTGATATAAGCTGAAGATTTGCCGTTTAAAGGTCAGACAGTTTCTCAATCTGCAAAGTATGCACAAGCACACATATGCAAGTTAGTGGTGTTGCATTGGAGATTGAATTCCAGTGTGCACACAAATGTTTGGAGGCAGCAGCCAAATTTCATTCTGAGAAAGAGGGAAAGTGTGAGTGTGTGTCGGCATGTGCAGGTGGTACAATTAGACGGCCTAGCAGAGTCGAGAATTTCATTTTAGTGTGTGTACGTTTGAATTGCTCTGTTGAAATGTCTGTTAGTGTGTACTTGCTTGTGTATCCAACATTAAGCAGATTGAGCTGGCAAGGCTAACATAGCAGGCAAACTGAAAGGCTGTGTGTGTGTGTGTGTGTGTGTGTGTGTGTGTGTGGTGTTTCTGAGCCCTGAGTCTAACCTGCAGCACTACTGTGTGTGCATGTGCGTGCATGTGCGTGTGTGTGCGTGTGTGTGCGTGTGTGCGTGTGTGCGTGTGCGAGCATACACACACAAACACACACACACAGGCTGTGACTGCATGGGTAACTTTGTCCAACTGTGCCAGCAATCTGGGCAATCACTCTGCTCTGCACTCCTGTCTCCCTCACTTCATCCCTCTGCTGCACCCATACAGGTGCTGTTGCCATGCCAACAGCCCCGGGAGAAGCCGTATTAGAGATAAAGCAATAGGAAAACCCCCAGAAAGGCCACAGCAAGGGCAGGATTGTAAAAAAAATTGCAAAAGCTCTCAACATTTTTGTGACTGAATAAGGAAAAAGCTGGCACAGACATGCGTACACACTCTTCTTACACTCTGGAAAAAACAACCCTAATGTTTAAAATATCTATCAAGATGCCTCTCAATGACATTTGCGATTAAATGTCACATGAATTAGCATTTCAAAGGCAAATTTGCATGTGTGTACTAGTGCATTCAGTGTAGCAAAAGAGTGCCTATCACAAAGAATCTTATGCTGTCTAGTGTTTGTTTGTGTCGTGCACTCAGGTTTTTTGAGTTCACAAACAGGGCTGGGATCCATTCACCATCCTAAGCTCAAATAAACAAACCCAACTTGCATCACGAGTTTAAACAAGGGGACTCATCAGTTGAAATAAATAAAATATGTGAAAAATTATAAAGTGAAATTGTGATTTATTTCCGAGGCGGGGGGGGGGCGCAGCCAACAGCTCGCCTGGTTTCTTTACTGAAACAGGTCTTTGTGTTTCTGTCCCAGGCTCTTATCAGTTGTTGATTGTGGACTTCAGCAGGAAAAAAACTATAGAATTGTAGACTTGGCAGTTGGGTGTGGCTTCACTGTGGCTGCACGTGGAGCTCAAGGGTACAGGTGGGTCCTCTGAGGTCAAGCACCCTGAGTATGAGGCAAGCAAGCACAAATATAACCACTGCAAATTGAAAAAACAGTGAGTTATTCTCTGAACTTTAAGCCAACCTTTCTTCTTAATGCTGTTTAGCTTGTGCTCAGTATGGGGCAACATCATCAGCTGTCTGGCCTAGATACAGCAGGTCCAGGCTTTGCATGATACTATACATGTCCAAGCAGTGCCTGCCACGTGCACGCATGATGCTAACTGGCCTCCTGTCACCATGTATAAGATGACACCAGTGACAACACTGAGGCCATTCTGACCATATTTGAGATCTCAGCACTCGCAAGTCGTTTGCCTAAAGAGGAGTGAGCTGTGTCAGGCAGTTATTCAGGTCATGTGTGTGTTCCAGACTCTCTTCCAAGTTAAAGAGGACAGATGTACAGATGTAAAGGCGAGGGAGTGAAAAAACATCAGGGTCTCGCTGATTACTGACCATGATGGTTTGACCCAAGGCTGCAGAAGAGGCTTTGTGAGAGTCTACTTGATTTATCTTAAACTACTAGTATGATCCACATGATTGCAGTCCCTTACTTTTCAAAATAAAACAAAATGAGCTCTTTCAGATGTATTTTTCTCTGCTTTATTTTTTATTATTTAACTCGACTGCCGGTTTTGTTTCATATTTTCATACTGCAAGATTAAAACCTTTCTGTATTATTCCAAAATAAGCTGCAGGAAGAGCTGGAAAACTTTCATACGTCATGATCTGGATTATTAAACAGAAATGAAATCATAAAATCTGAAGCATGCCCCTATTTCTGTTTAAAAGGACCATACCAGTCTGTTTTACAGCTCTCTCCATTAGCAGAGACTGCCACCATCCTCTACAAATGTTGTTAAAATCAACCATGTATATACTTCAGTAGATGTCAGACTGCATTTTTAAAGCCCATTCACTGCCATTCATGTTGAAACAGGGTATAGAAACACTACAGGACATGTGAAAGGTGCTAGGTGCAGATTATTCACCTTTCTAAAGGTAAAGTGGGCGTTTATTTGGAAAAAATCGGTGAGTGAGAGAGAAAGAGAGGGGAGGAGGGAGCCGTGGAGACCAAAGTTATTACGCCTGGAAAAATGGTTCCTTACAAGTGCTGCCTTCCAACCTCAATATTAGGATGAAGACGGATTTTGACACACGCTCTTTTCAACTAATGTAACAAATTTTCAGTTACTTTCTCCAACGTTTATTGAATATGGACAAAATGTAAACAAACACCGCATCGCATAGAAAAAAGCTATTTTGGGCAAAATGGGCAGGGTTTAAGTAACCTATGTGGCCAGTGTTCACAAAGGACAATGACATGTAGGAACACTGGTATGGTCCTTTAAAAACAGCAGTAAGGGCTGAGCTACAGCTGAGGGAGAAAATGAGACATGTTTAAGCCTTTAAATTGCTTTCAGAGTGTTTTCATATCTGCATCTCTGTTCAGGGATTTTTATGCCTTTATTAATAGGAAAGCTGGAGATTTTGACAGGAAATGGGGAGAAGAGAGAGAGAATGACATGCAGCAAAGGGCTGCAAGGTGGAATCGAACCCATGGTCACTGCAGAGGGGACGCAGCCTCTGTGCATTGGGTGTCCGCTTTACCAACTGAGCTACCCTAACCTAACCCTAACCCTAACCCTAGGAATTTGATCCACTTCTTGCAGGAGGAGCAAAGGAGCGAACCTGAGTGCACTGTGCACTTACAGAAAACACTTTTTTTGATGACAGAAAAACTAATTTAGATTGTTATTGATAAGAATTTGAATTTAACTTTTTTATTCTTGACACGATTAAACGGGAAAGAACTGTTCCTTTAACTGCTCTTGTACCATACAATACTTTCGTGCAGTTGCAGACAATTTTAAGACACACGTGAACAACCCGGCACTCACACACACACACACACACACACACACAGTCCATACTCCATGTCACCTTTCTCCCCCCAAGCCTTTCCATTCATCTCCACATCTCTGTCACCTCTGTAATGAGCAATAAAATGCATACTGTAAAGAGACCACAGATGCATGCACACGCACACACACATTCACAAGGACCAACATGGTCATTTCTTACATACAACCCCCTCCATCTCTCCCCTCCCACCCATGGGTGTAATGAAGCCTACAAGGCCTGGTGAGGCCCCTGGGCGCCCCTGAGCCATGACTACACCCCCCCTCACATTACAATCTCAATCTCTTCCTGACTGGACGCAGCAGAATCAATGAAAGAGGAGAATGTGGTAACTGAGGAGGGGGACTCAGACTGTGGAGCCAACAGGCTGGAAGGTGATTTTCTTGGCAGAGAGTCCAGTTGGGGCTACTGAGCAGCACGGACCCCCGATTCCCACCGACTCCCACCCGAACGCCTGTGTGGTCCTGGATCTGATTAGCGCCGAGCCCTCTCATACACAAGACACACACAACAAGGTACAGCTGCCCATGTGTGAATGCTAACACAGGTTAACGTTTACAAATACATCTCACACACACACACTGTCAGGGGGTGTACATGTGCTGCACAGATGCAGTGAAAAACAAACTCCCTAATGTTCAGAGAGTCAGTTGTTATCTGAGCAGTTACAGAATAGATCAAGAGGAGAGGACGGTTATTGTTTTTCAACTCATAAACTCAACGTGCCGATAATAAACAGAACAAAACGGTCGAGGGGAGAAGGAGAAAAGAAGCAGTTGAAGAGTTTTCACTGCAAACATCCCTGAGGAATAAAATAAAAGTTACTCCATCATTTCATCTTTTTTAAGCTTTCTCCCTTTTTCCTTCACACACACACACACACACAAAAAGAGAGCAAATTCAGAATTAGCGACAGGCAACTGAAACAGCAGTGTATGTGCATGAGAGATGTTTTTCTGTAGTGTGTTTGACTTCATCTGGAGTTTGCAGCCAGTGTGCGTTTGCTCCAAGAACTTGAGCCAAATTGTGTCCATGTGGCATCTATGCATAACACGTCCAAATTGTATCTGTCATAAAAAAAAGAAACAGCAGAAGAAGACAGAAATGTGTTTGAGCTGGATGTCGGGATGAGTTTTCAGCCGCCCGAACATGTTTTTGGATCTCAGTAAGTGTTTGTCTGAGGTGCAGTTTAGAGTTTTGGTGGAAGGCAGCAGAATGAACGACTTGTGCTCCAGGATGTGTGTTCAGACAAGCTCCACCTGTCAAACACATCTGCAGCGAGTCTATTCCTGATTTTACTGCACGTGTGCTGACGATTTATCAACTGTCACCTCAGTGATTGTCCAAATTATTTCAACTATATGATAACATTAAATTTCTTAATGTGGGTGTCACACATTTGGAGTTAAAGCACAGATCACGTTAACCAAGTATTTAAGAAAATTTTTAAGGTTGTCAGTCATTTTGACAGATTGTAATTCACGCCCCTGTCCAGTTGGTGGCAGGTGTGTCAAATTGATTAGCTAGTGATTGAGTCTTGTCTTCATCTCAAGTTTTTCTTTGATGATTTAGCTATTGCAAAATGTCACGGCAGCTAAGTGTCCGAAATTTCTTTAAAAAG
>JAPQLA010000014.1:364523-374701 GCA_029822935.1 Naso vlamingii
GATGAATAAGGTACTACTACAAATACATAAATATAAACTGAAAAAAGTAAAATATATGTTGTATACATTATATTTCCCTAAGGCATTTAAATCAAACATCCTTTAAAGCTAAAGAAGCTGCAGTTTGCATGATTGTTCTCTGTATGTTCATTACCACAAGTGACTACTTAAATGTTGACAGATGTTTATTACATTGGTCTAATAATATTATCCTCTCTCAACAGTCAATCCCCCAATAAAGGCATAAAATGTTCAAAAAAAGAGAAAAAAAACCTGTAGGAAAGTTGACAAAGCCCAGGTCACAGCTGGACTTTAAATTACACTGTTTTATGGGAGTAAATCAAAAAGGAACCTTAAAAGTTTCAAAATGGGATTTAGCAAAGTGAGGGGATTATGTCGCTGCTGTATCCAGAGGAAATTACACCCTCATACTGGCCGCTGACACTTCCTGGTTCTAAGCTACTGAATTGTGGCTGCTGGAAGCAGGGCTGCAGAGCAAACAGCACATGTGCCAAATCACCGAGCACAATTAGACAATGAACACAGGAGAAGATATGAAGATAATGAATCATAATACAAACAGCAACGACCACAACGCAGCCGCTCACCGAGTCTGTGATGTGTAAACACGTATAGCAAACATATACGTACTAAACACATGGAGAGACAGGCAGGACGTCACCTACCAGTCATATTGTGTGTGTGTGTGTGCGGTTAATGATTTCCCCAGGCCTCCTGCGTTGAGTGGTCTGCCTTGCCTCCGCCCTGGAAGAAATAAAAAGAGGATTGTTAGGGTGGGTGAGCAGCTGAGAAAGAGGGCGGAGGGTAGAGGGAGGAGGAAGGGAGCGATATAGCATATAGAAAACAAACAAGGCCATACAGTACAAAGGCCAGCAAGGACACTCACCCCTCCTCCCCCCCATGAAATCCCCCTTTCTCTTTGTCCTCATTCCTTCTTTTCCTCCATTTCTCTGTCTGTCTTCCTCTGACTTCTTTCCAGACATCTTTCTTTTTTCTTTCCCTTTCGTCTTAGCGTGAAGCGTTTTTGTTCCCTCTTTCCTCGAGTGTTTGCATTCGTCTGCCTGATTTCTTTTTCCCTCTGATGCCCTCGTCTTTATTCATCTACCTCTCCATCTCCTGCGTCCATCGGTTCCCTCTGCTGTGAAAAAAATCACTCTGGCCTCAGAAGCCTTTGCCTGTTTACCTCACAGACAAACATGAAAGCCAAACATTTATCTATGGGCCTGCGTCACAGTCATGCTATAATGGGTGCAGAAACTTCTTATAGTTGCTGTCACCGGGTTTCATGTCAACATTGGAAGTAGAGACTGAGTGGCAGACGTTAGCATGCATGCTGCACACTTCAGATACCTTTAGGGTCAGACTTTGATGTTTGGTAACCTGTCATCTCAGATAAGAAGCTAATGCAACATTCTTGTGGCTAGCTGCATTAGTATCAGCTGTAAGATGCCAATCTTTGATCAATGGTTTTACCTTTCTGGCAAATTTACTCATCTGCCTTATTTTGGAGAGTGAAATGAGACAAAATATATTAATATCATGTTTGTGTGTTAAGAATAGAGCAGAGGTAATGACATGCTAAGCTTAGCTTAGCATTTAGACTGTAGGCAGGGGGAAAACAGCTAGCTTGGTTCCGTTCATAGTGAAAAAAAAACCTTAAAAATGACAATTTGTTATTCGAGGGGCAATAAGTTGGACGTATCTCTTGATGGACAACAGTTGTCAGGCGGGTCTACAGTGTCCCCGGCTACAGTGCTGGTAGCCCGATACTAGTGTCAGTTAGCACAAGTTTCAGAATCTGCATCTACTTTTTTCCTTGTCAGTGTTCCCCCGAGGATTGAGACATAGCAGCGGGGCACTCAGGGGTGCACAGTTGTTGTTTTTTTAATGTTCAAAATCGCAGTCCCAGTTCCTCCCAGTTTCCAATGGGAGTGTCTGCCGAAAGTCTCACGTAGCCAGACCTCTCTCCACAGCGCCTCTGCGCTGAGGAAAGGTCTCACACACACATACACATTCTGGTAAAGAGAAGAAAAAGCTCCGCCTGGTTTGTTTTTCTCTAAACCAATCACAGTTGGCGTTGGCGGAGCGAAGCCCCAGACACTGCCACTGTGCCTTGTTTCGGTGAAAGATTTCGACATGTGGAAAAGAGCCCTGGCGTTAAAATGTCTAAATCCCGTCATCAAAACTTGCCATTTCAAGCGTGCAGGCTGCTAGCTCGAAGGTTATTGGTGTTGTTTTGTGTAACAGGGGGGACTTTAACACGCAGGAAGCAGAAGGAGCAGGGGATGCCAGGCTGCTCTCCGGGCAGTCAGTTATTCATTCATAATTGAATCTAATAACATGCAACTATATAAAAACTGAAGATAATCTGTCTTCAGCAGCTCTCCTTTCAAAACATTGTTGTTAGCCAGAGGAGCCTGCTGCTCCCCTCACCTAGTGTCCTTGTCACATTATTTAAGTTCTCTTCACTCACAAAAATCAATCACTAAATCAATCAATAAATCAACAAACCTCACAGCAGGGCACAAAATTCAACAGCGGAGAGCCCCACTATAAAATGGATACGGGGGAAATACAGCTTGTTTTAATGTGAACATGCAAGAAACTTTTTCCATTCACATTTACCAGTTTTTTTTTCCTGATTTTTTCTCACACAAATGGATGTGAAACGGAAGACATTATTCAGAACACAACCAGAGATTTTAACCTTTTTAACTGGAATAACACACCTGCTACTACGTTTTGTGTCAAAAAGCAATATTTATCAGAATTCCTTATATTTGTTGTCCATTTGATAATAAAATGTGACATCACATTATCTCATTTTACACTAAGTGGTGCCAACAAGACAACACAAACTTTGTTCATTTCAAAAGTTTGAAGCTTGAAAACAAGAACAGACAGTCGCACAGTGAAGACTGTGAGGATTCACAGGAGAAAATTTGTCATTTTGAAGCTTTATGCAAAAGAGCAGTGATTCAGTGCAATGATAGTTCACTGGGGGGCAGATTTGTTCCTTTTAACCTTTTAACTTTTTGCCTTTTATCTTGAACTCCTATCTGTCAGCTCCTTTTAACCATAAAATTAAAAATTTATTGTAATAACAACACTTCCCCTGACAACACGACTACTAACTGGTGAGAATTCTTACAAAGATACGTATCAAAAAACATTACAAGCATGACGTCCAGACATATAAAAGCATTTATCCTTTGCATAATTCATTGTGGTCTGTGTCTCAATAAAAACCCACATGAGCAGCGATGCCCAGCAGGGAGGCAGACTGCTGCAACGGGCTCAGAAAAGAAACTGATTATGGGAGGGAGAGAGAGAGAAAACAAGAGAAACCATCGGGAAATGTTAGAAAAAAAATCTGTGAAAGTGAGAGAGAGGTAAGAAAAAGGCTAAAACTGAAAGGTGCTTTGACACAGGAAGGGGAAGAGGAAGTTGTTAATATCTTCACGGTCCCATCAGACAGGAAGTGCCAGAGGTAATGCATGAGGATGTGTGTGCACTTGAGTGTGTCTGACTTATACATGTGGATGTGTGCCGTGAAATAAGGAAGTGTGTTCACTACTCTTACAGTTTGTCTTATCTAAAAGGCATTGATTAGGTATAATTCTATTTAACTGCCATGTTTGTGGGTTGGGTGATATGATGAGTGCGAAAGTCAGATAATAAAAAAAGCAGTAACTGTCTTAAAATCTCTGGCTGCACTGTTGCAAATGAACCAGCTTTGGTTGGGTTATTTAATTGTGATGACTCTCTCTAACTTTTCAGGTGTTCAATTAATTTGTTCATTGAAAAACGCTGAGCACAGCCCTTTTTCTGGCTTCTGCACGACGTTTGAAAGCTTTGGAAAAAGTTTGTAAGTTGAGCTTGACTCCTCAGAACATCAAATCCTGACTGCTTATTTTATCCATAAAGATTCTCAATTTGTCCTTAAAGCCATAACTCAACTCCTCTACACACTTTTTCCAGAGCTTTCAACAAAACAAACTCCATCTGCTGATTCAGACTGCCAAATGTGGTTGAAAGCTCTGCAGTACTCTTATCCAAAAGAGAGAAATCTGGTCTGGTTATTTTATCCATTAAAGGTTTCCCAATTCGACAAATACATCCTTGCTAACTTCTGCTGGAGCCTTTTTTTGGGGCTTTCCACTGAACAATCTCCATCTGCTGCGAGATGCCAAAGTTAAAGATCTATTTATTTATTTATTTTTTCAACTGCGGTTCCCATTGTCAAGAGTGAGCTCAATTTTTCTTGGTGATAATTCAGATAATGCTCTATACCTTAAATTCAAATTATGCTGTGAGAAAGAATTTTATCCACACCGCCCACTCCCACTGTACGCTTAATGGCATGTGTGGAAAATTGGTGGCTCGCATTTTAAGTGCCACATGAGAGGAATTCCCCCCTGACTGAACATAATGAATCAATTTTGCTGCAGAAATGCTTTAAATAGGAGAGGACGGGGAGATGGATGTGCAGACAGATAGATAGTTGGATGGATCAAAGTGCAAAGATGGCTAGTTTGCTAACAGATGAGGCCCAAGGTCATTTACTTAAGCTTACGCGAGGGATCTCTAGAGCTGGGTTCAGAGTTAGAGAGTGGAGGAGCACTGAGTGGCAGTGAAACGGGTTGAGCCTGTGCATCACTGTTTAAAATGAGAAGTACATTGGAGGAATATGGGTCACATTTGCCACAGAGACACCAGATCAAGTCACCGAAGACAACATGTTAAGAATGGAGGTCAACTATTTAGCCTCTGCGCTGACGGTCTATGACAGGGGCCAACCCAGATCTACCCTCCTACGCTGCAGAGCAACAGAAGATGATGGATGGCAAAACAGAAGCGAAGAGAGCGACGGGGTGAGGCCCGGTGAAGGCTGACCAGCATTTCATCGACTTAAGAGCCTGGCTGTCTTCGGAAGAAGGCGAGCTTCACCGTCAAGTCTCTTCATTTTGCTAACCCCTCCGAGCAATGATATCGCTGCTGCCAGTGCTGCCTTTTCACCATCCTGCCAACATGAATGGCTCCCTTTGTCGCAGTGAAATTCCACTACCAAGTCTCTAATTAGCTGGAGGGTTCTTCCCCTGCAGACCTGCATGGGCAGGAAGGACAGGGCACAGGCAGAGGGGCAGCTCTCTGCGAGGGGAGCTGGGCAAACACAGCAGTCATATGATGCCCTCCTGCTGGAGCTAAAACTAACTAATGATATAATTTGAGTGTTCTGAAAAGAGGGGAGGAAAAAGAGTTGGTGTGAGGGAATGAATGTCTCAGTCTCCATGCTGTTAGCTTTTAAGGCGGGGATCCAACAGGTGGTTAACCAGCGCTGGGTTGTCAAAAACCAATGTGAATTCCACTGATTTGCAGGGGAGTGGCTGAACTAAAAATACATGGCAACCTTTGTAGCACTCAACAATTGGCTTCAAGTCAAATTAATGTTTATTAGTAATGTGACCTGCTTGTTTTGTTTGGAACAACTTAAAAAGACACTCCGCCAATTGTACATATTAGGGGTGTGAATCTTTCACTATCTCATGATTCAATTTGATTTTGATTTAATTCAAAATCAATTCCTGATTCAGTATCCAGAGGGTTAAATCTCAGAATCTACTTGAGTCAGTTTGGCAAGACAGAGTGGCAAATTATGGCATGAAAGAGTTTTTATTTTACATAACTGCTTAAATGTAAACACAAAGACAAACGTTAGACATAAGATAACATTCATACATGCTTAACTTGCACAAATAAAAACTTTTTGACAAAAGAAGTTTAAAACCTTTTAAATTCTCAGTAAATTCGATAACAGATCCAAGTTATATCAAGTTGATCGACCAGTATTTGTCTAAGATATTTATTTATATCATATATTTTTTGGCCAACCAATTGAAAAAAACCTACAAATATTTTTTTAAAAAAACTATTTTTTGGACATGTGAATTGATTTTGAATCTTGGAAAATGAGAATCTAGATTCCAATGTGAATCGATTTTATTTTCTCCACCCCTCGTACATATACAGGTGAAATGATAAAAGGAAGAGTAGAAGAGAATAATCTGGTCCATGAAAACAGTTTATTTCTGTGGCTATAAAAGGAATAACGGGGATACAATAATAAAATAAAGAGATAAAAATAAACCTGACGAAATCACTCTGATGCCACCAGCGTTACCTTCAAGTATGAGGCAAAACACCTGCGTTAGAAACGGTGGGCATCAGGCCTAAAAGATGAAGCCATTAAAAAGTTAAAGGTCATCTGATGAAAGACACGACTGAGTTGCATCATGGGAAATGTAAGATTCAAACGAGGATACCTTAACCTTGCTGCTTCAAAAAACTTGCCAAACTGCTTGAGTATTCATTGAAACTGTACAAATTCTACCATTAACCAAACTTTTACATTATTTTTATCCTGGCCTGTCTGTGGGAAAGGGCTCAATACCAATCTGTCGTCCTGGGGATAAACAAAGTCCCTCCTGGCAAGTCCCACCACTCTGCAGCCATTCTGGCAACGCCCCCGCACAGTTATTTCAGACTAACAAGACCAGGCACCTACTGAAATGAATGGGAAGTCTTCAGCTCCTGATTGAGAAGCTATTGGCTTTCTTGGGAAACTAACTGGATATGAGCTATAGAACAGAATTATGGACTTTCCCATTCCAAAGGATTTTAGTGATTTGCCTCCTCTTTTAACATTTTGTGGAAAAAATGGGGTGAAAGGTGAAGTCGTTAAAACGGTAAAGGTAATTTAATGAAAAACACGACTAAGTTGCATCATGGGAAATGTAGAATCCAGGGTTTTGGGGGTAATATGTCAGGATACCCTGTTGCTTCGATAAATTCCGCCAAAATACTGTCTTCTTTAAACTGTACAAATTTTATCAATAATTAAACTTTTACATTGTTTTTATTACTAACTAAATCTATGGTGCTTCATCCTTGTAGAATATAAATGAAAATGCAGCTGGCTTGTGTGTTTTCTGTAGAGTATGTGTGAAACTTGGCCGATCCTGCGCTCATGCTGGTTGGTGTCCTGTGTCCAGTTGGATTTCAGTCGCATCAGTGTGACACGTGATCACATGCTTGTGCTATATTTGCACTAACTAGATAGCTATCTTATATAGTGTATCTAATCCGATCCTGCTGCAATGTCAGATTATATAAGACAGCGTTAAATAAGTGTGGGCTGTGGCCCCTGGTGGGCCGTAGAGGTATTGCAGGTGGGCCGCAACTTGAGCTATAGAAAGTTCTTTCTTAGCAAATTTATTCAAATAAATATAGAATTTCTGTTCTGAAAACGGAAAACTCTGTCTCTGCTGCATCCAGCTGTGTTTCTCTTTCTTCTTTTTCTAGTTATGATTTGCAAGTTTGTCCATTCTGAGCTTCTGTAGCAACATGGCGCTGCAACAAGGAAGACTGTGGAAGATGACCTGCTTCCTCTGTAGATGTTAAGTGCTATTTCTAAGGTGATGAAAACACAGCAATTATTTATTTCAGCTGATTATACACAAATTCAAACTTTATTTTAAAAATCCTCTTCTACTTCTTACATATTCTGCCAAAAAAAACGGACCAAATTTTCCAGACTGGACTTAATTATAATTAATCATTAATTAAGGAGTGGAATAAATTATATTTTTAATTGAGCCATCTACTTTTACGGACAGGAGAGAAGATGTTTAGTCTCACAGGATTTTGCTAACCTCAACCCCTAAGAGTTAGGGATTTTACACTTTTTATTAAAGGCTTAAAACTAAAAAATATTTAAGCATGGAAAAAACACCAACATCTAAGGAGGTAGCAAAACCAAATGCATCAACAACAAAGTGACTGCAGAGCAAGATGCGTTTGACAACTTCCTTTTTCCTGTAAACAAAGCGACCACAGGTGCTTAGAATAAAGAAGTCAAGGTTGCAAAGGCTCAAACACAAAGAAATGTTATCAATGCTGATTTGCAAAGTGCAAGGTTGAACCTGAGGTACCGTAGATGACAACTGGGAAAAGGATTAGAAAGGCACAGTTTACCACAGAGGAATTAAGAAAATGCATTGTCAGTCGTTTTGGTTGGTTTGGTAGCACTTGAACATGTAAAACATGTTTCTTGTGCAATCAAAACACCAAACCAAAGACGGAAGCTTCTTGTCTGGACCATCTAATAATCTGATGGTTCTTAATTTGTTTTACAAGCAAACAAGGTTCAAAATGTTTAAAAAAAAAAAAAAAAAAAACAAGAAAGAGAGGGAGGCTTGATAAGATCCATCAAAGGCTGAGTCTCATGCTCACCATGACTAACAGTTTATTTGATGCCCATCTGACCAAGTCGGCTGTCCAGGCCCACACATCAACCCCACATCTTTACATTTTTACAGAGACGGTACAACCTGTTTCATAAAACCAGTTTATAATGCTTTAAACAATCTGACCTCAAGCTATCATTTAAGCAAGCTTTGGAAATGTAGTATTACAATGACTGTTATGGAACAGAGGTCTGTCTTATGATTTTGATTCAAACAGTTAAGGACAAACATTAGTTGTTGTCCAAACACAGTAATGTAGCAAAGGCCTGGCAGTCAAAAGCCTTCTACATTTTCAAAGAAAAGATTTCGATGCAAGCTGCAAGAGAGAGTGGGTCTGTTAGACACGTTTTCATTGCTTCCTCTCAGTGTCTAAGCCTGTCTTGTAAGAGGAATATATGATCCCACCAGATAAAATACCCCCAGTGGATTTAAAAATGTCTGGAACAGAAGGGGACAAAGTCTTCCCACTTCAGAGGGCATGCAACTGAAAACATCTTGAGGCTAAATTCTATCAGCAGGCCCAGAGTTCACCACTACACCCCCTCAATGGTGGCGAATGTAAGGCTTTGAACTACAGGCGTGTCTGTCAGGACTATGAATGATGGAGGATGGAAAAAAAATCAGATCCTGCCTCGCTGTTCTGCCTGCAGGGAGACGATCTTCTGAAGATTCAGAGCATTCAAGGCTAAACGCGGCGAGTCATAAAGAGCTTTCGCACTGAGGGCGCTAAGTGTTAAAGGCCCCAATTTCACCTGTAATTTCAGCAAAAGGAGGCATAATCAATCATAAGATTGGCAGGCAGTTTCAGACACACCGGCCACTGCCAGAAACACTTTGAGGTGCTCTCTGAACAACTCAGTGTTCTACAGAGGAATGGTCTTGTGAAGTCAAAGCAGACAATGTTTGTATTGTAAGTATTCTGTAATGCTTTTGATTTATCAGTTATCTAGGTTGAGTGAAGGGAGCTAATGTGATTTCAGCAAAATGCCAGCCAAGAGTCCAAACTGCATCATAGATATTCCTGTGGCCTGTCTGTGGGAAAGGGCTCAATACCAATCTGTAGTCCTGGGGATAAACAAAGTCCTTCCTGGCAAGTCCCACCACTCTGCAGCCATCTTGGCAACGCCCCCGGCAGTTATTTCAGACTAACAAGACCAGGCACCTACTGAAATGAATGGGAAGTCATAACTCGATGGTCCCAAGGACATCAAAAACTGCATTTATAGCATCGCCCGTCAAATTCCATCAGAAAGATTTTTAGAAGTGTGTTGAATTTGCCCCAAAATAAAGTTTTAAATGTTGCTTTTCCAAACAGGTTATACTTTTAGTTGCGTGTGCAAGGTTTCATGAGACCAACTCAAAAACTCAATCCAGAGTGCAAACTTAAGATAGATATGCTTCCTGGTTTGACTATGACAAAGAAGAGAAAGGATTTTTGGGGGGAGGAGGTCCGTTACGTGCTAAACAGCAGCGCTACTGAATTTTCCATTCCAAATGCTTTCAGTGGTTTGCCTCCTCTTACAACATTTCTGATATAAAGCGGATCAATTGTCAAAGGCTTTGCCGAGCTCACATTAAAACCAGCCTCCTTGCTGGCATTTAATTTCCTAATCCAACTCATCACCACCTGCACACACCATCTCCTGCTACCATTGCACTTAACCTTGATTCACCGCACTTAGTCAAAATAAGCAGTAAATTAGATCCAACATCCAAAGCCCCTTTTGATCCTCTTTGGAAAAGAACAGAACACAGGCAACCTGAATGAACCAGTGGCATGATGAGAAAACACTGTGAAACAATCGTAGCGACTCCTGAGCATCAGCGCGAGCAGCCTCAGACAGCCGACTC
>JAPQLA010000014.1:391482-405350 GCA_029822935.1 Naso vlamingii
TAAGAAAAAAAAAGAGGAGAGGGAAAAACGGGAATGTGGTGGATATGACTAGCTGTGTGTGTGTGTGTGTGTGTGTGCGTGCGTGTGTGTGTGTGAGTGTGTGTGTGTTTGCTGGTCCTGCTACAGTAAAACAAGATTTTGAGAATGGTGAGAATTCCCAAAGGGGAACACTAGGGGTGCAGTGTGTGCATGGCGTCAGACACAGATCCAGTAGTTCACATGTGTATATGAGTGCATGTGTGAGTGCATGTGTATGTGTGTGTGTGTGTGTGTGTCTGCGTGTGCAAGACTTGAGGTATAAAAGATATTTAAAGAGATACAATACAAGATAAAACAAAGAGGTAAGAGGCGACATCAGGGTCAAGTGTGAGTTTAAGAGCGCAGCAGGAGAAAGTGTGACTGAAATAGAAGAAAAATAAGGTCATAAAAAGGGTTGCAGTGTTTTTGAGGGCTGTGTGTCAGCGGAGGATTTGGCCTCTTCAAGCCCTGAATGTGCAGCAGTTTGGAAAAGAGGTGCACGCCGTTGAGAAGGTGCACATATACAATACTTCAGAGTGCCCAGTGCAAGTCTTAGTGTTAATAATCACACAGATGTTTCAAGGACAAGTTTGGTTTTTTGCACATTAAGCCTTATAATAAGAATATTTACCTTCATAATCGATGTTCTACAGCATTTTAATGACTGCTGGCATAGTTTTTTTGTTTTTTTTTTAAATTTTATTGGAAAAATGAGAATGTACAAACACATTAGACATGTACTCTATCTGAGCAGAACAGAGAGATAAAACACTGAGGACAACTGGCACAGTTCTGAGAGCTGGAGCTCGTTGCTGACGTCACTGCTAGCTCACAACAACGCACTCAGACAGTCTGTCAGAACCTACAATAAAAGCTCATTTTAAAAGACATAAAAAGTGCCTTATGTTTAGTGTTGTCTTCTCATGTACTGACACTAAAACACGAGGCTAAATACGGATACATAATCCAGAAACGTTTGTTTATTTCTTTCGTGAAGCAGCTGAAAGAGCCGCGACTCAGTTATGCAGCCGTGTTTAGCTTCATGAGAGGACATCACTAAACATTCGGAGAGTTTTCACGTCTTTTAGAGTGAGCCTTCATTGTAGCTTTTGACAGATTGTCTGAGTGCACATGCTCCTCTCTTGTTTTCAGCCCACACTGACGTCAGCAATGAGCTCCAGCTCTTGCAGATTGCGCCGGTTGTCATAATAATGCAGTAGAACATCATATATGATCATAATATCCTTATTATGAGGCTTACTGTGCAGAAAAACAAACTCCTCCTTTAAGACGAGCTTTTCATTCGGGCTTCCGGCAAATCTCTTAAAAAATAGAGAAATTAAATGCGAAAGGCGCCTCTCCAGGTTTTTTTTGTGGCTGCACTGAGGCCTAACTTTTCACGGTGCTTTCACTTGCTATAATAACAAAAGGCTTGTTGCATGTTTTCTCGTGACAGCAGCAGTTCTTTTTTTCCATCCATATGTATTTCAACAGTGTTCCGGCCTTCATCCATCCATGTAAGCTCTATTATAGCCTGCTGGAGCAGAGGGCAGACAATTTGTTTGAGAACCTACAAAACTCGTCTTCCTGAGAATGAATCAGTCACCACAGGGTTACAACTCCTCTCATTTGTCCCGCTCAGCCACCGGAAAACTTCTGCGAGTTCACCAAAGCGTCTCCTCCAGTTCTCCTACAGTTTGAAAATGCTTAGCATGCAAAAATGTCTTCAAAACCTGCATCATCCTTCAAAGTTCCCAGCACTGATTCTGTTTGTGATTATCTCATAAATCAGTCATGATCTACAAATTTCTGGGGTTATATTCTCTCAAATCATTCTGAGGTTAAGGGGTGCATTATATTTTATATATAGATAATAATCCCTTGTGTGACAAATTTATGATTTTGGGCAACATAAATCAAACTGACTTTGCTCAACTCACAACCTTCTACATTTTTACAAGCCCGACAGTAATCACAGCCACCTGTGGTCAGAAACCCACCAGTGTCTGTGAAGCCAGGTGCAGCTTCAAACAACAGCTGATGCACAATCATACTACGTTATATAACACACACAAAAAAAATTCTTTTGTACTACTACTACTATGCAACTTCTAAGCATGTAATCAGGACAACTGACTACAAAAAACTGCATTTTTAGGAGTGGTAGTGGTTGTCTGTGTCTCTAGATAAGTCCTGTTGTATAAAAATTTATTTATGCATGGTTTTTGAGAGAAAAGTCAAGTTTTATCACTAATGAGTAGAAATGCACAGTAATTATTGAAAAATATAATGTAATTTTTTTTGCAAAGGTAAAGGTAGTTTATTGGTCACATATATACAGGGTACAGTGATATTGAATCTCTGCATTTAACCCGTCCCTGAGGAGCAGTGGGCAGCCACAGCACAGCGTCTCCAGATCTTAGACAGTGCCTCAGTCAAGGCTATAGACTGGAGATAGACCTGGCATACATGTTGTGATGGTGGTGGGAAATTGGAGCACCCAGAAGAAACCCACACAAACACGGGGAGAACCGGGAAGCGTACCCACGACCTTCTTGCTTTGAGGTGACAGTGCTAACCACTGAGCCATCGTGCTGCCTCTGCATGTACTTTTTATCATACAGATAATTCAATTTTAGCCACTGAATAGAGCCGATAACACAAAACCCAACGTATTATTTATTGACATGGCTTTTATTGACAGCTCAGCACGCTGGGGCTGCATGATACTGGATTTTTTTGCCAATAATTTACAACTCATTTGGCTGATTTGGCTCCTTGGCCGATAATCAATACCGATCCTGATATGTATGTATATTTTTTCCCCCACACCTAACTGCAGAGATCATCAAGTCTCCTCTGTAGTGGAGTTTACATACAGTATTATCATGCATACTCTTATCGCACTGACTCGCTGGCAAATGCAGGCTTAAAATACAAAGCTTAAAGTTAAGTAACATTCATTTCTTCTGCCAAAAAAAAAGGAAAATACTTGAACTTACAATGTGTAAAACATATTTACTTATAACAAACGCTTTTAAACAACACAGGTAAGATAAATCCTACTTAAGACTGAATGATGCTCTTCCTGCGATAATCATAACAAAACCAACAACCAGGGCAAATTTGGTTTTCACAAGTGGCAAAGTAAGTAGCCATAACGTCTGTCCACAGGGAACATGGGAAACATGGCGTTGACTCAGGAGTTTAGTAAAGGATATGGCAGCCTGTTATTTTATTGCTTATTATGTCAGTGGAAATCTGTATGCTGGCTGGAATCCAATACTAAATACTAAATTTTTAAGTCAATACCGGCCGATAGTGATAACGTGCCGATGATATTGTGCATCCCTACAGCATGCTGTTCTCACATTCATGACGCAAAAGTACTGCGCCTCCAGACGAGAGCCATGAGGCCGCAGTGT
The DNA here is from genome assembly GCA_029822935.1 of Naso vlamingii. Lineage (NCBI taxonomy): Eukaryota > Metazoa > Chordata > Actinopteri > Acanthuriformes > Acanthuridae > Naso > Naso vlamingii. The sequence continues at coordinate 394,926 of JAPQLA010000014.1, forward strand.
TGTGCCACACCTGTGGACATTTTTCACAATTTCAAAAGTGTTTGCTGTCGTGTAAACACTAGTGATGTCAGTTGGATTTGGTCAAAACTATAGAATATTAAATCATCCTAAGCATTTCATACTGTCAGGCTTGCATAAACACAGGTTATCATCTTCTTTTTAAAACGAAAAAGTGAAATTAACAATTATTTTTATCTGCAATGAGAAGCAGATAACTATCAGTACTCAGTATCAGCTAACAAAACAATAATTGTGCAACCCTACTAATGAATTCCACACCAAAGTTCGTTACAAAGTGTTTTTCTTTCTCTTGACCTCCATGATGGGGACACGTGTGGTTGCTGTGCTTGTCACTTTCCTAATAAAAATGAAAACTAAATCAACTCTTGAAACCAAATTCCTAACTCTACTTATAAACACATAAATTTGACTATACTGGCCCTTTTCATTCTGTTTATGGTTATTTGCTCTTGTGCACCTTGATGTTAGTTTTAGCTCAACTTAGATTTCAGTAATCCTCCTCTTCAAACAGGAACCGACTTGGTGAGTCTGTTTCACACTGAGCCCCCCCTTTTTTCTTCCTCTTTATCAGCACCTTCTATTTATAGCACCTTCACTGCAGCGGCACAGCTCAGTACAGTATGTTCCATAAAACACAGGCTCTTCTGACCACATCCCCGAGCATGCCTCTGCAGTCGTCTCCCACTGCTCGGTGCGCCAGCGTACGAGGAGTGTTGGAATTATAAGGAAAAAAAGGAGATGCACACACAGTGCCACACATACAGAAGTGGACTCACATACAGCCGTGGGCACACACATGTAGACAAAGATGCAGGGCCACACAGACAGAATGAACACACAGGGACACATTCGAAGACACCACACAAGGACGCGCAAACACATTTAGGGATACAAACAGACAAGGACACACACATATAGAGTCAAATATAGCGAGTGATTTACACATGGTCACAGGCTGCGACACGTGGATACACAGACGGGAAAAAAAGGGCTGCAGAGAGATTTATAAGCAGACTGTATGTAGGACGGTAAACATAAAACACAGCACTCCAGTGAGCTTATATGAGGGCAAAGCATCAAGACTTTATGATGTATTTAAGTGTAATTTTTCCCAGTTTATAGCCACTAAACTGCATTACAGGAGCTGCAACAATTAATCCAATTAGACAATAAATTTGTGCCTATGCTCAAGTCAAATGGCCAAAACTCACCAGTTTATGCCTCCAATAGGGAATATTTGATGGTTTTCTTGCCTATAATAGTTGTTTTAATAAATATTATATATTGAGGGGAAATGTTAGTCAGACCAAGTGAGCGATTTGGACATGCCATGTTTTGTTTTAGGAATTTAAAGCAATAATATGTAACTTTGACAGCAACCTGTGGCGTTGAAAAACAAAACAAAACGATGCACGTTAATTTGTTGCACAAAACAGCAGTTTTAGTGAAACCAGGTCATATTTTATGGAGAAAATGTCCTCTGGTTTTCCCTTTGATGTCCTACGACTGCTCTGCCTCAAATCTGTGACTCACGGAGGTTCCATCAGAGAGAAAAACCAAAGGACATTTTGTCGTTTTGCTAAAATTGCTAAAAGTGCATCGTTTAGTTTTTGTTTTTTTGTTTTTAACCATGGGTAAAGTTACATCCTGTTGTTTAAAGAACATATTTTGAACATTTTATGGACTGAGACCAGAGCTGCAGAATTAATCGAAATTTAATCAAAACTGCAACACGGCCTACTGCAATTTTTAAATTGCTGGGAGGTGCAAAAAATTATTTTAAGAAGAAATGTATGTGTCAAAATACAACTGAATTCAAATATTGTGGTGCTGAAGAGTTTTTATGGCCTATACATCATTTTCTACAGACTAGAAAAAAAAAAACATCTTTGTTGGGTACAGAATGTTACTGTGACCAAGAAAGCAAATTGGAGCTGTCATCAGAAGTTTTAGGAACTTATGAGGACGTTTTTTGGATATTTCACTGGCTGGATGCTTAATTCAGACGACCACGAGCAGAATTTCTGTTTCAGCAAATAGTTTCATGTTGCAGCTCAAACAATACATTCTATTTTGTGGGGGGCAGCTTTCCTTTTCCTTGCTTCACATAAACAGGAGGCACATGGGATCAAATGACCAACTATTAACTTCCAGGATGACTCACTCCCCCACCTGAGCTACACACTCGGTTGGCTCGTACGTTTTATTTGAGATATTACGACTGAGTTTTATTTTGAACCCCGGCATCTTCCCAGCAGTTCACTCACAGTTCACTCACTTCACTGCCTATAAAGCAGCTGTGGGATTTTTTCTCAAGACGACATCAAAACTAGTCTTTGCTCTCTGCTGCTCGGCTTAAAGAAAACGTGTTCAATTTCAGGAATTTACACTGAGCTGTGTGATGTGGAAGGAAAATGTCAAATCTGCCTCCTAGAAACTCACAGACGAAGAGCTGTCAAGCAGAGGTTAAAGTCAGAGGGGGGATTAAAAACATGGAAGTTGATTGATGTGACTCAGACTGACGCAATGCACAGAGGTCAAAGGTCAAGGCAGAGGCCAGGCCAACACACACGCAGCAGTTGTCTTTTTCTCAGCAGTTTGGCCTTTTGTTTACACACAAACACACTGTCAGGTCACTAAAAACAGACCTTCTCTCAGGATGAAGATTTGCAGAAACTCTGTTTACAGTGTTAACGTGCCGACAGCAAAAACAGAGTGTTTGTATCGACAGAGCGTGCGCCGTTATCTCCTCTGTTTACATCAGGCAGTTTTATGCAGTGGTGCTAACATTGCTAACAGGACCTCCCACATGTTTACACATTAATGAACGGTTACTCTGCCACTATTTTGAGGAATAGAGGTGTCAGAATGCGTGACCGTGGTCACTTCTACATAATCCAACACTTTCATGATACATTCCTCACACCAGCGCCGCTGATTTTTGACAAGAAGTGGCCAAACTTCTAGCTGCAGGTAGCCTTCAGCTTATTTTCAGGCTTCTGATTGGCCTTTAAAGTGCTTTTATTGATGGAGTTACACTGGAATATTCTGATTTGGCTTTCATCTAAACAGAGCTCTTGTTATCAGATTTTTGGGGGGAATGAAGGTGAAAAAAAAATGTGTACCAGATCTGATACTACTTGCTCTCTGAGAGCAACAAAGCATAATATGTGGGGGTTTGAATCACCAAAGGCCTCATGATATGATATTATCATGACACGTCGCGGTACGATCTTATCGCGATAGTGTGATATGTTGAGCACTGTGATATCATATATTGCAGTTTTTTTTTCATCTTTTTAACTGCAAATAATTTTCCTACAATGAAAGTTTGTCAGCATTAACTATTCTGTCCAATAAGATGAAGTTTTCATTCTACTCATCTAACTTTATTAATTTTTAATTGCATTTTTTATTCCCTCTCAGACAGTGAATGCTTAGCACCACTGACTGGAATGAAAAGTTGACTGATTTTCAATTATTCTACTATGCAAAAAGTTGAGTTTGTATTTGCAACCTGTATTAAAAATGTATCTAATAAAATATTGATACTTGGTGTCTGTGTATCAATACAATATTGTCATACAAAATATTGTGATATTATGATGCATTGATTTTTCCCCAAACCCCTAAAAATATTATTTTTTTCACAAAAAAGCTATAGTGAAACAACACAAGCCATTAAAAGCACTTTGTCAAACTAATCCACACATGTAGTTTTAATTCATATATAAATCCAGTCATTTAACGGGAACGCATCAGGTCCCACAATGCAAAATAGCTTGAAAGGATTCGAAGAGAGGAAAGAAATCCATTTGGCAAACAGCCGCAGACTACCAAACAAACTTCCTAACAGCACCTTCACACACATAAACACACGCACACACACGCACACACACACACACACACACACACACAGGTGTGTCAAACCACACTGGCACAGTTTCAGTTAAACTAACCTTGACAGACTTGGCTGAGGTTCTGCACACACAAGGTGCTTTGCCAAACGGCACGTGGACAATTTCTGTAATAGAGATAACACCTGAGCTGGCAGCGCAAGGCTAGAGCAAACAAACAAAAAAACAACTCAAAGCAACAATAATAATGGTGAGGAGAAGCATTAAACTTTATTTTTTAAATGAACATTGAGAGTGAGGCCTTTTTAGTCACCTGGGACTCATACTGTATGTATGTATAATATGGCTCATACATCAGGCCTCCGCAGGGCTCCTGTATCGCTCGGATGTTATTAATGATGTTAATCATGCTGGCAGAGAATGAAGCCTACGCTCAGTTAGTGTTCAAACAACTATCCAGTGAGATAACGAAGAGGTGACAGGATGTTTTAATAGGTCATATTGTCTTTCTGGATTTTTCCCATTGTATCTAAAGGGAGTCTTTCCCTCCTACAGAAGAAACTGCTACACATCAGCAGTCCAGTCTGTCCTCCTTCACTTATCTTCATCAGGATGTAACACAGCACCACCTCCAGCTTATGCTGCATTCACGTGGAATCAGGTAGACGGTGGGAGACGTCTTGTCAACAGCACGGTAAAAAACAAAAAGTCCGACAGAACGGGAGGACAGCAAAACCAAACACACATGACGAGTTGTTGCTGCGTGTCGTATTATTTACAAAAAATGGAATTAAAAATATTAACGAACATATTTTGTGACTAGCATTTTGACATGCAGCTGTAAAATGCATCTTTTTCTTATTTTTCTATTGCAAACTTAACATAAAAGTGTGTCAGCCTGTCCTTCGACATCTCAGTAGGTTTTCAGGCTGTGGTAAACACAACTCTGGGTATTACTGCACCAACTTAATCACCTTCTCATTGTCGAGATCGGTCATGTTTCCTCCATGCGTGAAGCATTTGAGGATTAACATAACATCTGGTTGTAAATTCTGTTGGAGAGGACTGCAAAAAGTTTAAATATTTTAACTTAAGACAGCAATGCCGCCTTCTGTTACCGTTGCTGGCATTCTCTCCTGGCCTCATCAAATTTTACCATCCTGTTCTCATCCACTTAAATGACATCCGGTTTGCTGTCTACAGTCTGCCTGATTCCTTGACAGGTGACGTTTTTGGGAGAGGTGCCTTTAGGGTCGGGAGCTAAAACTGTGTGTTTAAAAAGAGGGAGCCGCAGAAATGTACGTTAAAGCATGTAAAACCTTTTCTAGCAGACGCCTCAAATAAAAGTCTACGGCTAAAAATAAGGCCTCTTAAAGTCTGTTGGACGTCTGCCCACAGTGGAGGGAAACGTCACAATGTGGCCTCCAGCCATGGCATGTCGAAATCAGCCCGATAACTTAAAGAACTGCGTCTGTAATGAGAAGGTGCAGAAAACGGTTCACTGAGCTGGAACTCCTCCAAACGCACTACAAAGGTGGGCTGATGCATTCCTGTGCCCATCCCCTCTGTACCTGCTGGAATGAGAAAGCGTTCACATATACAGTGCATGTTTGTGCATGTGCTCACCTGTGCATTGTATGCACAGGGAGTTGGTTTTTGTGTTGATTTATACTTAAAAAGAGCTCAGATAAATTCACAACTCGTTTCTCTTCTTCTCCTCTCATCTGGCTTTTATTGTGTCTATGTAAAGAGCTTGAACTCCCCCCGAAACTCTTCAAAATGCCTGCGTAAAACTCAAACCAGACTGCTCTGAGTGTCACAGTAGAACTAACAGTGGAGACCACGTGGAGAACTACAAGAGCGTCCACTGTCTGCAGCGAGCCAACGTTCCTAACCCCGGGCGTTTAATACTCTTCACTCTTCCCCGCCTTTATTGGAGTCCTCCAAAGTTCACTTCATTTGTGTGGCAAAGGAGTAGGAGTGAGCAGAGAAGACTGGAATATTTGTGGCCTGACAACAAAAGAGCTGGAATGTCCTTCTCTAAACTGGTTAATGCTGCCCACCACTCTCAAGCCATTTCTGCCCTCTTTTCCCTCAAGACTTTCTCAAATGTTCTGCTCTTTGTGTATCTTATTGTTGCAGTCTAATTTTTTCTGTGTCTATACCCCTTTAGAAAAAGAGGTCTGGTCTTAATAAAGGAAATATTCACCGTATCCAAAACATTATAACCATGTTCAGAGCAATTTGGAGATGATAAACACGCAGATTACATGAACAAGGGCTTTGTTTTGAGGTGTCCATGGCCTTTCTTGGGCAGAAGAGAGCTTTGAAAATAACACCGACTCTTCTCCTGCATCTCGGGGTTGAATTTACTGCCTGCCTGAGAACACACTATCAGATCCTACACAACATAGATAAGTGCGCACTCCTATATGCAGCCGTAAACACACCGTATAAGAACATATGAGACAGCGTGTTCTTACATGCACTCCCTCAGAGCGTGTGCAACCAAATGACCCACTTTCTCTCTGAGCAAGACGTACTGTACAGCCCTACTTATCTGCACTGATGTGTTACTCATTAAACACACGCTCAGCTTTTTGTCCTTAGCCAGAGGTAAAAGACACTGTGAGGTCTCAGCATGCTCCATACATGCTATCTTTATCTGTAATCCTGCACAGCTGAACCCTGGCGGAGAGGGAGAGTGAGAGCAAACACAGCCGCGGCAGTGCTGGAGAAAAGAAGAAAAGGGGTCTGGAGTGGTCCAGGACTTTGAACCTGTTTTCTGTTTCCACGTGAATGGCGGCGCAGTTGCAGATTGGACTGCAGATTACACACATACAGTATAATGTGTTAGGGGGGGCGCGACTGTTTGAGCGTGAACTTGTGTTCATATCACTCTGTGCTGCACCTGTTCTGCGCCTCAACTGACACCAACTTGGGGGGAGATTAGGCTGGGCAGGGGGCGGGAGGCGTCGTGGCCCAGAGGGGGCTGAGGGGGGCCGAGGGGGGCCGAGGGGGACAAAATGTAAAGCTAAAACGTTGCAAGTATGACTATTAGCACATGTTGAGAATAAACACAGCTGGGATCAACACACAGAAAGCTGCTTCAGATCCTTTGTTGTTGTTGCTGTTGTTGTTGTTGTGTTGTTCTTCACAGAACATCAGCGACATCAGTGTGACTTACTCAAGTGTGACCACATTTAAGCGTTCAGCATCAAATCTTGCAAAGAGAAAGAGGAATTCATCAGGCCCGCTCACATGACCCGCCTCATAGACATGACTCATTACAGCACACACTGCTGCAGTTTGGGTTTCAGCCTCCATCACTGTGCACAAAGTTCAACGCCTGATCGCTTTGCATTCATTTGCAAATGTTTTTATTGACTCTTTTCATCAGCAGATAAATGTTTAATAATCCACTATGAGGATGAGTCGCAAATAATGTGGCAAAATAATTTAGTGACTGTTGGATGAAAGCACGAACCCACTTCAGCTCTTCAGTATATGATTATTACAGTCACAACAAAGTGAATTTTGGTTGAATTAAAAAAAAAAAAAAAAAAACACTCAATGCCAGTTTTAGAAGGAGAGTAACGTCAGATTCTTCTTCTCTTTTCATTTTGACATTGTGTCAGACACTGTTATTAAACTGTGCCTTGGTGTGAGAGACTGAATTTGCACCTCATGATTTGTTTGTACGTGTGTTTGATCCACATATTTTATTTATAATCACACACAGGAGCAAACTGATGATCATCTCTGCCTGTCTTTTAAATAATCCTTAATCTCACATGGGAATCCTTTTTTAAAGGTCAGTTTTTACCTTTTTTAAAAAACAAAAAAAAACAAAACAGTTTTAACGCTAACAGGAGTCTGATCAAAAACACCCTCACCCTGGTTATTTTTTTTTAAAGGTTATTTTAATTGTTGGTCTATTGTTTTTGATTTATAGTTGATTCAATAAATTGCAAAAATGTTGGCAAAACTGCCCATTACAAGTTTTCAAAAAGCCCAAGAAGATCTTCAAACAGTCCAAAACTCACAGATATGGAGAGAAAATGTCTGGCATTCACTGTCAGTACATTTCTGGATCCATAAAACTTTTAAAAACAGTGAAAAAATAGCAAAGATATTTAATTTACTGCAATGATCAGCAGGAAAAAAGTTCATTTCTGTCAGTTAACCAATTCATTAACTAAATAATTATTGCAGCTTTATATTAATGGCTCATTCAATATCAAAACTGTTGCTGATAAAAACTCAAATTTCATATAGGCCTATATTTTTTAAATTTATTTCATTACTATCTGCTCCATTTTACACATAAGGAAACTTTATGACAGTCAGAACACAACAGACATGAGGGGGGAGCAACAACAACAGCCATAAATGTTCAATGGGTCGTGATGTGGGTGCTCAGGCGTTGATATATCATCACAGAAAAACATTTAAAAGTAACTGACTGCTATTACAGACAGCTGTGACAGTTCGCAACGATATGATTACCAGAGGCTCAGCATGCAGCGCTTTCATTTACGCTCCCTCATCACCATTTCATTAACTTCATGTCTTCAACTTATATCAGATGTCCTATCATGCTCTGTAGTTATAAATTGCTACATTACACAATCCCATCAGACCTCAGGAACATGTAACTGCCACTACAGGTTCAGACCGTTTCAGCAGACAGGTGAGTGCTGACGGCAGGAGCTTCATTTAACGACTCCGTGGCTTTTAATCACAATGAAGTCAGTCTATATAAACATCCCACTGTTTTGGATCAAGCCGTGGCACAGAGAGGAATATATTAGCATTTTGTTCGGCATTTTGCCTATTTACACAGCTACAAAGCTGCAGGGTTGTGGAAAATTCTCATTTTGTTCCAGCAGGTAAATGTATTAAAATCCCCAAGCTTTAGAAATTTGTATTCCTGTCAAACGAGCTGTCAATGCATCGTCACAAAACAGGAGCTCCCAGAGAAACTCCTGAACTTTGAACAAAGTCACCAATTCAAGTTTGTTAAAAGAGGCCTTTCATTGTTAGTCTGAAACTGGATAACACTTGATACAATCATATCTGTTTCACACCGTGATATCCAGTTGGCCGTCTGACAGGAGCTGTTGCAAAGTCAGAGAGCCCGATGAGGAACTGGATATGCTGCCGTGATATGCAACATGAATATAACATGTCCGAGCTGTGATCACAGGTTACCGAGCGGGGGTCACAGTGACGAGCCGCACACACAGCAAATAGCTTTTTTCTCCAGGACATTTCAGCTGTCATCACGCCTCACCCTGTCAGCAATACATCAGTCTGGTTTCTGCTTCTGTCATTGCCTTAAAACCACAGTTACATCTGAGTGAAGAAACAACGTGCTCTCACAGCTTAAGAGATTTACATTAAAAGACAAAAGTCAGCTCTGCAGACGAGCAGTTATGGGTGTGTTACATCACATCTTTCACAATCAAACCGGTATACCCACCCCTGCTAGCATTACAGCTGTGTAGCCTGTCCTCTGAGCTGCCAGAGTGTCGAAGAAAATAGAACATGACTTCTTACTTTTGTTGCATATTGAGAACCCAGCCCAGATATCTGATGGCTTGACTGAAGGTTGAACGCATCAGTCTTTTTAAAGTCACTTAAAGGTTCCGTGCGGTGTTTTTGAACTGGACTGCTTTGCCGACATGGCTGACATTATCAACAGATTGCAGTTTATGAAAGATGTGTCATGTTGTCAGATAAGTCACAGACCTTTGGATACAGACGGGCCAGTGATGTGTTTGAGGTTGTTTAGAAATAGTGTTGCTCTTCTAGTTTTGTCCACACAACAGCAATGATAAGTTTATTTTCTAACTATTAAAATGCTTCATGGCCACAACCAAGTCAAGTTAATGTTCGTCTAGCTTCTCAAATGTATCAGTGGCCTAAAATATCTTTGGGTGTTGATTAGGGCCTTACCGGTAAGGGATTTTTGGGGCCGATGCTGATACCGATATTAGGGAGCTCGGGCTAGGTATCGAACGTCAATGCTTTTATGGTACCGACAGAACTGCTGAATACTATCGAGGGTCGAAAAATGTCAGGTATAAAAATTTGGTACTGAATGAATGAATGGAGTCAATCTCATCAGTATCAGTGAGCCAATACTCACGCATGCTTGAAGCAAGAAAATTTCGATAGCCTTGTGACAAAGATATGAAAAAACAGGCAGGATATCTCACATTTTAACAAACTTCATTCCAAACCTCAGTGCACTGAACAGTAAACACTTTACTTAATGGTTATTAAATAACGGTTGCCCTCCACTGGACAAACTATGAAATTACTCCTTTTTAAATCACTAGTCCAAGCATTTTTTCCTGCCTTAAAAATTGTTTTAATAACAGCACATATTGAGGAACATATATGCCGCTAACAATACATCTTTGATGGACCGATATCAGACAATAGGGCTGCACAATTAATCATAAAAAATCACGATCTCGATTCAAACATACATGCGATCTCATTTCTAAATGACGGCGATTTACTTGCTCGTATTTTC